>QCXZ01000137.1:27934917-28055011 GCA_025024175.1 Rhyzopertha dominica
ACATTAAATTAAGCACACGATACTTGTTCAAAATATTTCAGATAGTTTGTTACTAGGAATATAAAAAATAATATTTAAGGGAAATTTCAAGTATAACTGCATCACGACCCCCCAAATCATTTCAGTATACATGGTGACCTTGTCACACAGTGTGCATAAAACCATGCCAAAGCGACAATAAAAGCAAATTATCATTTTGTGCGTCCTAGAAGTCACTGCGCAACATGCATTGTTGTACTGGACACAACACAACAGAACGTTTCATTATAAACGCCACCAATTTAGCGTGTTCGAAACCAACGGGTAAACATTTGTCTGCTGCTTTTTACAAAACACGCTAACAGAGTTACAGTCGCTTTTCCTTTGCTGAAGTTAATTACTTTCGCTTTACACTCTCAAAGCAGACAAAAAAGACTACCAAAAGTAAATTGCCTTTCATTATGGCTTTTAAACACAACCGCCACCCTTGACTCGCTGAAAAACTGACATGCATGGGACCGCTTTATTGGTCAGAATACATTCTCAAAGCAACCACCGCGAAGAGTTTTAACAGAACTAATTAGCAAATTAGGTATTGGGGTGATTATTGTGAAAATTATTAGCTTATTTATAAATTACCAATTAATTTAAATAGCATAATGTTTGATGCTTTTGTGATTTCTGGCAGAAACAAGCAAATTATAAAATTGGCACATTCAACCTTCTACATCTGACTGAAACTATGTGGTTTTCGACAGTTCCAAAAAACAAAAACAGCGCTAAAAGTTATTGACATCCACTAGCACTTGGCTAGAAAACTGACGAGTTCCCGAAATGTTTTGAGCGGTCATGTCTCGTAAGTCCGTAATTGTATCTTATATATTTTGAAGAAGATAAAAATAGTTTGCCCAAAGATACTTAAATAAAGAAGTTTTCAAGTCTATTCTGAGAATTTAATTGTAAGACCTCGTAAATATTCTCCTGGAGACTATTACTATCACGTACTCAACCTCAAAACTGGTTACTTATTAACTATCCTACTACTCATACGATACAATTTTTTTTGAATATTCAGGACCAAATAGAGAGCAATTTCATTCCTCCGTCACAACGCACATTTACGATCGCAAATGATTAATATGTTACTGCTAAAGAACAAAAAAAAACAATTCTTCAACCATCAAGCTTTTACTCAAACCATAACCCACCGGAAATTCATAAAAAGGCGTAAATTAACGCTTCTTATACAGATCCTTTCGATTGTGTAATAACTAGAATAACAGTTATCTAACTTATTTTTATTTAACTATAAGTAATACGTATATTTATGTTTAACTTTGTTTTAGTGTGCTTTCTTTCACTTCTTAATCGATTTTTTCGAATCATTTCGAGGACAGTGTCATTTCTAAGAGTGTATAACACGGTACTGTTTTGATATAATCTTAAGTGATTTGAACATATTTTACAATCAGAATTAATTCTTATTAGCACCTGTCAGTCTTTAAAATAAAGTACATTTTGTTGCCTTCAGTGCTCTATGGGGGTACGTACCTTCAAAGCATTATTTTGTTCGCAGCAGGTAAACCGTGACCTAGATTCTAAACAGCGGTAATTTTGCTCTGCCCCCTGGAGTAGGAAGTTTTGTTGCGTACTTTAGCGATAGTCAATGTCACCACGTACCTACTCCACATAGTACACACGTCGGAGGCAGTTAAGGCCGTTATTACGCGGTTCTGCACGAACACATTTCCCGCAAATGGCCTCTTTAACAGAACCAAAAAATACAACCCCTTTATTATTAGTTCCGACATCTTCGAGATGCCTCATAATACACATAAATCGACTTTTAGTCCTCAACCTAGTAGGAAATTCAATTCAGAAAGTTGGAAAGATAACGGCTACCGAAGTAATACGAGAACAGTGTGGCTTCGAGACCTTATTGTTATTCCTGTACCGTTCTATTTAGCGCCCTCCCGCATTTTCAGGAAATTATCTCGTTGCACGATGGTGCGGAAAGTTACTTTGCTTTCGCGCTCTCTTCATAGCTACCTACCCTAGCACAATTATTTTGATTAACTCTTGCTGTTTATTGCGGGAAGCCACGTCAGACACTTTGAATAATTACGACTTTATTCATCTGAACACAACATTTGTCGTTCAATTTTAGTTCAGTAAAATCGCTTAAATGAAGCCAGAGCACAATATGCAGCCTAATTACAATGCAAGTAATAGAGAGCATAGTAGTATTCATTTGAAGAGGAATTCTCTGCATTGTCAATTTCAAGGCATAAGTATCACTAACAATTATTGTAAATACTTTATATTGGAAATAATGTATCGTGTTTTATAACTATTTCAAGAATTAAATGTGCACTTCCAATTCTTTATAAAAAGTTAAACAAAAGATGTCAGATGCAACAGTAGTCCCGGGGAGAACTATCGAGAGAATTATCGGTGAAGATTTTTCTGGTGCTTCAGAAAATAACGGAACGTCTGTCTTTAAGTCAGATGTAAAGCAGAGGCCAAGAAAAAGTAGTTTGGTCAGGGATTTGACAGAGTGTAAGGTAACCAATTTAAGACATACTGTATGGTTCGAAACATTCAGTTTTGAAATAAAATAAAGAAATCTGAACTGGTCAATGCACTGACCCTACGACTAATTTCGCCCTTTTTGGGGCTGCTCAGGTAGGGGTGCAGGGTAAATTAGTTTATTTTTACTTTATAATTTGTGCTTATTAATATTTAGCACTAATTTTACCACCTTTTAGCCACCCGTCACGGACGCAGCTCTGGGAGCGATTTAACGTATGAAGCTGCGCGTTTATTCCGACTAGTTACCGGGTTTCGTCTGTGCTGCTGTACCTGCATTTACTGGTATATATTTCACAAAAGTGTTTCCCTTAACGCTATACACATAAAAATCTCACTTTTAACTGTCAGTTGAGTTTTCCTTTTCCTTTTAATTATTTATTAATTTTTAGTTGGTTATGCTAGTTAAAACAACACAAACAAATTTTCAGAAAACCACATTTACAATAAAATACCAAAACAGTTAAACTGCAGTGGTAGGAAAGTGATTCAGTCTTTAATTATATACTTCAAGAAGAATCTCTGTTAGAGAAGTGAGTAAATATACGGTTTTGTTTTCTTTTGATGTCGGAAATTTTCAAGGAATCTGTAGGGTAACGTTCTGCTGGATGCATAAGTTTTGAAATTCCGCTGACCGTTGGGGTTGGTCTGTTTTGTATTGATATTAGTAATGTTTTGTGGTTGGGATTTGTCATATTCGCTGCAGGTCAGCAAGCAAGCAGGTCGTATGAACATATGAATACAACATTACACTCCGTTGGTTGAGTTGCACGTAGATATACTAGTAGATATAAGCAAAAATCGACTTTTAAGAGTAAAAAAGCCAAGATTTTCTTTTCTCCTAAGTCACTCGTATGGAGCGTCCAAGATAGATGCTCCAGCTAAACAAGACACGAATCGGACTTTCACCATCTGGCAGCTTCAGGAACGCGGTGCACTGCTAGATTTTAGGTTGAGTATCCACGTTGTCCAGGTGTCTATATTACCGGCGAAGTTTACATCAGATGCCTTTTTCAAGTGGGCTATATGTTACAAATAGTTACGATATAAGAATAGGAAAGCTTCGGATTGTTTTTAGCAGAGGATGGCTAGCCCCAGATGGCACCTGCAGGAAAACAATGTGTACCAGATCCCTAGGTTGAAATATACGTTGTACAAATACCTACATCATCACAGAAAGGTCATGCACCTGGTGTTTCGAACTCACTAAATGGCAACACCAGTTGGTACCTCCGCACAGGGTTTGTACTATGTACTCAGGGTCCCTAAATTGACCATCCGAGTGTAGACAGAGCCTGAATCATTTTTATTGCTTCAGTAGTCTGTCTTCTTTTGAGGAGGATGTATGTTCCACACCTCACCATCTTGAATCTGTGATACCACTCATTTCCAGCTGCGAATTATTCTGTTTACATCGTTGAACGCTAGACAGCGTTGCGCGATTGGCATATTTTACTTCTTTGTTTACTGTAATATAAACATCCGCGAGTACCTATATAATGTTGCCAGATTGGCAGGATTGACCACTCACGCTCTCAGGTGTGCTTAATATCGAAGGACGGCCAACACTAGATGCTTTCCTTTGGCAGTCGGCATGCTTCATTACTGCACGCAGGTCGTATATACAGTCCAGGGTCTTACGTTGCGGGGGAGGCGTACAGAAGGTAGTTTGTACCCCAGTGGTCCAAGCAATAGATGCTTTCTCCAGAGAGTCAGTGTGTTATTACTATTTGGGTTAAGCCTCCACCTTGTACAGGTGCCTAAGTCAGAAGGATGGTGTTTTCCAGCTGCAATATGTAATACAGTTACCTGAATCGCAGGTAGGCTCTTATCAGGTTGTTACTACCCCACTACGGCTTTAAGTCCTTAGTTGAGGTGTTTACGCCAAGGCAGATGCTTGCTTCACGTGTTCCATCACTCCAAGGCTAGGACGTCGTCCTAGCTCCAGGGGTAATGGCACTAGTGTCAGTGGTCTACGCCGTAGAAGAAGCTGGCACGACTTGGTTGATATCCCTGGACAGCTACATTGCATGCTGTATCTATGTCCCTTTCAAACGCGTCTGAACTTGTTTGGTGGTTAATTGTGTAAATTTCATTGTTCATAAGATTGCTTATAGCTGACTGACATTTTGGAACCTACGCTACAGCGCTTTAGGTACATTATTAGACAAGTTCTGTTTGTTGTGTGTCAGAGGATGGATCGAATAAATTGAGAAATGAGTTTTCGTACTCTAAACTTAACTTTTAATTCGCTCTGAGTGCAACTTCCATAATACATGAAAGACAAGAGAGAATAATATTACAATGACACCAATCTTTTAACGCATCATCTAAGGCGTTGCCAACTCTTACATTTGTATCAGTTAAAAAGATATAAAGCATACATATCACTTCCCCGCCTAGAAATCCCACGACTTAATTATCAGGGYGCTGTAAAATTCTTCTAGGCCTTTCATGTGATGTAGCACATTCTGCCTCCGGGGTGCCAACGGGAATGATTGGAGTCATTTTTAGTGACACTCTCCCATATTCTTTTACTTTATTTATTTTTACTACATTTTTTTGTGTTATCTAAGAGGCGCATTACATTTAAACGTCATCACATATGTATATGGATGAGTGCATTAGAAACAGCAGGCCTTAACACAATCAAAGTTTTTGATACTATAAAGCAAAAATGGATACTTGATGGTAGCTAAATAAGAAAAATTATGGCTTATATAGTGTTGTATTTTCCAAATCTCCTATTAACGGCAAAGCAATCCTGTTAGAGTAAAGTGAAGAAAAAAATACCAAAATAAGTAGGAATAGTATAATATAGTAACCTATAGTAATGACATCAAATCGTATAATACGCAATTTGAAATTTGAATGTAGGTACATGTACTTGTATATTGGATTGCTGGCTGTAAACGTGAATTCCTATCGAATAGATTTGAATTACTAATCTATAGATAACAAATCGACTAACAAGGCGTGATTATATCATCTAGAGTTTCAGACTTGCTTAAGAGCCCTTAAAGAACAAATACCTGTACAAGCGCGCCAAGCTAATTTACGTTGAACAACGTTATCAAACAGGTGAAAAATTCTGCATTTGTACATACAACGACCGATTGCCGAAACTGCTGCGCAACAAGCAATGAAACAAACTAACTACACAACAACCAAATGACGACCTCTGATGTTTTACTTATTTTGTCAATACGTAGATAGATAAAGTTTTAGTACAATAATTAGAASAACGGGTCTCTMTAACCATCTCTAGTTTATAGAACTTTCGTTCACATGTCTCGAAACTCGAGTGAAAGACCAAAGACACATGATGTGCCAACACGTACAATAGAACTATACCCTTACCTGTTCACAAGAATGGAAATGAACATAATCATCTTCCTATTGCGTTTTACAAATAAAACAATGAAGCTTACACGTACAGTTAACGCTGACGTTTGACAAAAAACACTCTTTCCAGTCGTACATCGTAAAAAGTTAATACTTATACTAGCCCCTTTCCCGGTGGGTTTTACGTTCGCGTGATGAAACAAAATAATAAAAGTTTCTCGTTTTATTAGAATACATCGCCGAGCAAATTACTATGGCAAAGGATTCGCGTCTAAATGGGCCTTCATCTCTCCGTTACAAATGCAGATATATGAGTTCTTTTCCTTCATTTTCTCCTTATTTTTACATTTACGGTTATCATAAATGAATTACTGACAACTAAAACGAAAACAATTGAATTATTTCGTAATTTTAAATAATAAGACTTTACGCTACGTAAAATTAATTTTTGGGAATAAAAATATATGCTCATTAATGTAAAATGTGCATAATTCTGCCGTTCAAATTATCACACAACTCAAAAATTTTTATGTAAAGCGTTTTCAGCGCAAATTTCAGCCGTTAGTTTTTCATAACAATATCAAAGAAGAGAATGCTGAATAGAAGATATTCTAATATTCATCGAGACGCTAGATGGAGATACCTAATAACTAATACTAATTACTTTACAGCACTAGCAGTAAAATTTTGCACAATAACTGCCTTTTATTCAAGGGACCTTGAGGTTTATCCAGTAGAGGTACTTTTGACACCAAGCTGTTAAATACACGCCTAATGTACATACGTCCCTATGGTACCTCATGAATGCTCTAAGTTCAGAAAAATGCGGGTAGTTATATTTTACCCAAATACCAAGATGGCGCCTCAGTTCGAATATCTTAAATAATAAGAAGGATCGCTTGAAAAGTTCTATTTTTAGTTAAGCGCTCGAGTTTAAAGGTTTTCTAAACGGTTTTTCATCCATCCATCATAGAACCACAGATGAAGATTGAGGTTTCATTCAAAGCTTATAATATAAAGCATTCAAAGTTAACATTTGGTAACGGACGCGGACTACACCTGGTAAGTTTGGCATTAAGGTTCCTGGAAACTTATTGTGGTATTACGTAACCTATTTGATTAAGGGCCGGTTGCACAAATGTGGATCAAAGTTAATCCAGGTTTAATCCGCGGTTGCTGCATAGCAACTTCATGAATCCTGTGTTCTGATTGATGTTGCTATAGGAACGACAGCGGATTAAACTCGGATCAAATTTGATCTATGTTTGTGCAACCAGACCTAATTGTAATGAGAGACAAGACTCTCAGCGCCATCTAAGCGGAATACTACATACTAGTTGGGTTGCAACTATGACAACCACTTACCACCTAGTGAAGGTTCCTACGATGGCACCGGAAACGCGTCTCCGTGAACTATGTAAGTAATTCAATAATCATCCCCTCTGGTCAACTTCCTCGGACACCACGACTAGTTTTACCTTTTACCATTGTTTAGGATCCTTAGGTAAGGATACCGAGTACGTTGAGAAAAGCGGATTACAGCCTTAGCCGCCGCGTGCAGGTTGCTATCGACGGCACCGGTGAAGCGTCTCCGTGAGTGATGTATTTAAATTAATACTCATCTGCGCTGGTCAATAAACTCGGACCCCACCTAGTATGCAGTGTTCCGCCTAGATGGCGCTGAGGGCCTTGGCTATCACTTACATCTATACCGCACACTGCGGTCAAGGCAGTCTGCTTTGGTCAATGTACTCGGTATCCCTACCTGAGGAGCCCAAACAAGGGTAAAACTAGTCTTTATTTAACTAATTGTTTAATACATACTTCAACACGTGTTGTACCAAGAAAGCTTACTATATACAATGCAAATAAGCTTCAGACGTCGAACAGTACGTTTATTACTTAGTTTTGTTAACTGTTATAAAATAATATGGTGTCCGTCCTAAATCTGCTTATTGCTTGTTTCATTATATACTAGTAGTTATAAGTATTCCTAGTTCGCTAAAATTCTATTGCCCCAGTTGCTTTTAACAACTTCAATAATGAAGGGATTAGGTACTTATCGCTTGAGGTCTTTTTAGAAAACATCGATATAGTGTTCATAAATCCATCTTAGTTGCGTTCGCAAGACATTGCTTCAGAATCGAATTCAAGTGTACGTGAAAATGCTCTCGCGTATTATATAACCCAGTAATTAACATTGTGTATGTAACAAGCACGCAACAGACTTTTGATTTTTTAATTTTACTCTAAATTTTTATCATTAATATTTCCTACAAACACATCTTCTGTCGGAGTCGGGTTTTAAATACCAGTTTTTAATTTAAATATATTGTTCACAATACTTCGATTTTCCATAACTAATTTTGTCAGCCACAATATCACTTAAGTAAGAAGTATATTGTGTTTTCTATTTCTATATTAACTGAAGGCAATAGTAAGAAAGCAGTTTCAAATACCATAATGTCCTTCTTTTTTTGCGGTTTTATAAATTCTATATAAATGAGCTATACTGATGTGTTCACTACGTAATTTCACTTTGTTTTGCGATAGTAATCGAATAACGTATGGTCAGGTGTCGCTGAATATTTGTTAATATCATAAACAACAAAATAATAACAAACTTTTAAAAAATATCTATTTAAATGTGGAAAATTAGATGAAAATTAGCGTTACACTGACACAATGACAAAGCCACCTGGCCATTATGGGAACCACTTCCCGAAGGAAGTGACCTGAAGTATGCACCTACATACATACACCACGGCAATTTTGCTCACGGGCATAGACATACATTGAATTTTCTACTTTCATCATAGTAAGGCTTTGGTATTATTATTCTGAGTCATGCTGTCTGCACTGGACCTAAACTGCGCTGATGAGCTATAATCATAGCAAAATAGATCGGTCTACAGGACAGGATAGCACAGACATGCATTTTATCTATTTAAATGGTCTGAATAATTTTCGAGTTTGCTGACAAAAGAAGTGTGTTAGGTCTATAATTAGAAATATTTTGCCACGAGAGGAAAGGATGTTTAAAGAACAATTATCGTTCCACCTGTAAAATCCTTTTTGCATATAATATTTTTCGAACCATCTTTAATTAAGATTGTTAAGTCAAAATTCACACTTTTAACAAAATTATTTCACGATAATCGTACTGTTATAGACAAGTAAATCCAACATTTAGTAGAAACAGCCTACATATTTGACAACAATGTACTTCATATCCTGAATCGTTTAGCCTTTGGTTAAAAAAAGTTGTAGTAGGCACCACGTTTTCTTCATTTCGGTTCCTGAGCTTTCATTACATTTTGTAAACCATTCTCTGATTTTTGCTCGCACTAACTATCTTTGTCTATAATTGTTTGAACGAATGGATAGGACAATTTTGTTAGAGCACTGGCTACTTCAATTAAATTATAGCATTCCATTCTGATCAAAGCCTGATATAACTACATTTACTATTATTTCTTGATCACCTGGGTACCAATCACGCCTCCTTTTTCTTGGCGGTAAATACCTAATCCAATAAAGAAGCGTACTTTATTTCTTGCTAGTATTTACTTTCTGTTGCACGTCCATTATGATGTTTAAGAAGCGTTTTCAGTTTTATGTCTCAGAAATATGAAGATCTACCGCACAAAGCACTTGCCAACTTAAATGGAAGGTTCTCTTTTCAAGCAAATCATTCATTCATAATTTCAATGATTACCCGTTACTGTTTTAGTTATTAACACGCGTATTTATATCTTACACAACAATGTAACTTTTAATATAATATATTGGAAATAATTTGTTGTAGACAGAATTGTAGATTAATTGCTGATAAATTGGTATTAGAAATAATTTTATTAAGCTTACAAATAAATATTAAACCGCCTGTTGTTAATTTCTTGCAACTGTTTATTAAACTACAAATCTACATTAATCTAATAGTTATATCCCTACTTTTTATCTTTTGATAACATAATACTCCAGCTTAAAAGTTGTTTTGATATTTAATACTTTCAGTGACGGTTAATTTGCCGCAAGCTGAATTCAGGAGACACCGGGAGTACCAAGTGTTAGCCACTCGCATTCGAAACCGAACGAACCATTTCTTTATTTTCTCAACACTCTGTTCACGACGGACGAGACTTTCAGTTGACAGAAAGATCGATAAACTTTAATCAAGGTAATTCAAGAAATATTCACCTAGCACAATCTAGTAAAGTGGCTACCTGTAAATTTAATTGCACTTATTTCTTAAAAAGCGGACGAAAATATCCAGGGAATCTAAAAACAGGGTTCCATCATTTAGATTATTAGCTATCTTACCTCTCAATAATTATAAGTAATTAATGCTTAAATTCTATTTATTTGTATTTTTAAGAGCAACCTAACATTGGACAAGTGATTTGTAAAGAAAAGGGTTCATTGGGTGAACAAATAAATAGGTATTATATAAATTACTGTTTACTACTTAAATATTTAGTTTGTTATATTATCTGATAGTTCCTATCTTAAACTAACTATAGTAAAAGAAACAGGAATCTTCCCTTGTACGAAAAACTAACGATCACAAAAGCCTATGATGGTGTGCTATAAATGTATATAAAAATGAAAGCCATGCAATGCAGATGCAAGCGAAAATGAAAAGTTCATTGCCCATTGCTCAAATATACCTAAACTTTTTTTCAACAAAACGATGCTAATTGAGTATTGCTCTATGAATCCCACCTCTTTAACTAAAATTGGTTTTTATTTTTTTTGTTCAAATTAGTTGCAGCGTTAGCCTTTATACCATAGAATTAAGAAATAACGTTGTATTTGATTAATTAACTAATGTGTGTACTTTGCTTAGTCCCATGTTCTTTTACTTCCACATCCAACGGATGGGAAGTATGGTATCGCGAAAAAAATTCTCAAAAATTTTTATTTGCTCATTCGCTTTAAAATAGTCGAAAGCGCAAAAAAACAAAATTTTAGCAAAAAAAATTTATTGTCTGTGTGTCTGTGGTATTGTTTGTGGACACGATAACTTTCGAAAGACTTATTAATATATGAAGTTGAAATTTGGCAAACGAATAAATCTCAACTACCCAAAGCGACCTATTGTTTGTTTACCCCACACAGGGTATCGGGAAGGGGGCGAAATTGGGGGGTAACTACCCTTTTTGCAAATTTTTCTTTTTTTATATTTTTTTTCGTTTTAGTATGTGATTAGTAGTATAACTGCAAGTATTATTAGCTCTTATAAATTTTCGGTACAGCAAACGGTTTAGAAGATATTAGCAAAAAAAGCGTCACTTAAAGAAAACGGTTTTTCCTAAATATCTCCGAATATATTTAATATATTCAAAAAATGAAAATGCCATCAGATAGGAAGTGTCTTGGAAAATTTATCCAAATTTTGACATTTTCGAAATATTTCCAAAAAACCTATTTTGGACTCTGCTGGTACGACTTTTTTTAAATTTTGGTATTATATAGAAAATCAAATTTCTGATCAGAAAGCGCTCTTGTAATTTTTTTGTTCAGTTAATAATTTTCAAGTTATTTGGAAAAATCCGATTTTAAAAATGTATATATTTTTGCTAATAGCACGAGGACTGTTTGTCTTAGAAAAAAATGCGTAGAGAGAAAAAATTCTCAAACCTTGATTACTAATCCTATAGTATAAGAAATAAAAACGTAAATGTCATTTTGACAATTGCATGTGGAAGTATTGATTCAATTTGCAGCGGTTTTTCATTCTGGATTCTGAACACGACCTGTTGCCGTAACTAAACTAAATTTTAGCACTGAAGTTGTTCGTATAGTTGTTGTTTCAAAACAAAATACCGCAAGGCTATTCAATTATTCTATATGGATTGTACCGTCTTGACAATATATGACAGCAGACATACTCCCACACAAACAAGTCAAATAAGTATATACTTCACGCACGCCGTTCCACTTGCTGAACGAATGTAACTCTAACAGAAAATTACAATCTATTTTTAGCTATCGGAAAATACGAGTAATTCTTACCTAAACATGAAGGAACAAAACAATGCTCTGTGAAATGATATTTAAATAAAGCTCATATATCTATTAGCATTAGCTGCTTTTTGACCAGCAATCGCTAACGTGTGTATTTGGCCAAACTACCATGCCAACCAGAAATATTTTTGAGATTAGCAAGAGACGAACTCTTTTTATAGAGTTTAGTAATAATTTGTAAATAAATAAAGTAAATGGAGAGTACTTTGACTGATATTATTTGTGTCACGCTGTGTTTGAATTCATATAGATGTCCTATATATGATTATAATATTGTTAAGTTTTATGCATACAGAGGCAATTTATTGAAAAATATAATATTTTGCTTTCACCGGGATTCGAACTCCGGATTCAAGGTTTACAGACTGGCGCGTACCTCCTGCGCCATGAGAAGCCTGGTAGAATGCCGTTCACAGCTAATGTCAATTGCCAGAAATACCGTTGGCTTCGGATATGAACCTTATTTATTTACATTTAGGCACTAATTTTGAGTTGTAAAAACTGGGGACAGTATTAAATGAAACGCCTTATAGTAGGAAAACTAATTAACTGACTCATGTGACTACATACTTAGCTTCGTCACGTATATAAGTCTGACATACCCGTGAGTGAGGTTTTTTGCTTCTCCACTTATGGTATAATATATATTGGATTATTACATACAAATTAATCCCAAATTTTTCAATCAACGTACACTAAACAAAATAGCCTTGAATATCTACACATTCATATAAAATATACGGATACACGGGTGGGTCTAGGACATTTCGCCTCCGCCGGTTCGCGGTCGCCGATTCGCAGCCGCCGATTCGCAGCCGGCCGTTTCGAAGCCAGGCCTTTTCGCAACCGGACCATATCGAAGCCGGCCGTTTAGCAGTCGACTGTTTCGACGCCAAACTGATAACAATATTTATGACAAAATTTTAAAAATTTGTTTTTCTAAGAAAGTAAGCTGCCAAGGGACTAATTTGAGTATTATGAAGATTTTTTCTAATAGAAAATTTTTTTGTACCTACTTTATTATCGGGAGTACCTAATTGTTGAATGGAAAAAAAACAAAATAACCTTCATTATAACATAAGATATGCAATCACAGGAAGATTATTGGGTGCAATGGTGCAAATATTATTTAATATGATTCTGTATTATAAATTTTTATTTGATAAAAGTTTGCGGTCGCACAATTTTTATATAAATATTTTTCTTAAATTAGGGGGTGATAGACCTTGTTGTTATTTATAATAGAGTGAACTCTTTATTTATTGCCAAGCTTTCGACTTTATTAGTCTTCGTCAGGGCTTCTGTAAAAACAGCACTTATAAATTACAGAACATTTAACACATCTAACTTACAAATTCTGAGATTGCTATAAATCAGCCTTTTACAAACGCATGTCACGTTCTCTAACATACACCTATATACATATATTAGTAAGCCTTTGGTAAATTTTCTCCTTGCAATTTATATTAAATGACACATTTCAAAACTAAAATAATACCAAAATTTTTTTTGTCAAACATAATGTCAGGTCACAATGCAAACGATCAAAAAACATTTCATATAACATCCATTTCTGTTCAAATTTATAGATAGAATTTTAATGAAGAAGGTCAGGAGACAGTAAATATGAGTAAAGTTAATTGACTTGTGTCTGATTTTTTGTTGATGGTGTTTTCTGTTCTATTAATATGGTACATTTCAAGAATTAATCTTTTATTGGTTTGCTGTTCTTTTTCTAAAATTTTAACGTTGTCCCAATCTATGATCGTTAATTAATATATGCTCAGCTAGAGCACATCTATCACGGTTTGTGATGATGTCACTTTTCTGAAGAGCTAATCTATTAGATAGCCATTGGGATGTTTGTCCTACATAATTTTTACCACAACTGACACATGTTAAACAATAAACCACACCTGACTGATATTTTAAGGGTAATTTCTATTTGAGGTGACTAAACAGAAATAGATGTTATATGAAATGTTTTTTGATCGTTTGTACTGTGACTTGACATTATAAGTTTGACAAAAAAATTTTGGTATTGTCAGGTATGGTTTTATTTTTGAAATGTGTCATTTAATATAAATTGCAAGGAGAAAATTTACCAAAGGCTTACTAATATATGTATATAGGTGTATGTTAGAGAACGTGACATGCGTTTGTAAATGGCTGATTTATAGTAATCTCAGAATTTGTAAGTTAGATGTGTTAATTAGTCTGTAATTTATAAGTGCTGTTTTTACAGAAGCCCTGACGAAGACTTTAATAAAGTCGAAAGCTTGGCAATAATTAAAGAGTTCACTCTATTATAAATAACAACAAGGTCGACTACCCCCTAATTTAAGAAAAATATTTATAAATTTTTGTATAAATTTTTTACTCGCTCTAGTACGCTTTTCCAGGGCTTTTTTTAATAATGTTAATAAATTTACAGATATCAGAAACGCTTGATAAAAATTAATCTATTAACCTAAATTTTTCTAGTTTAACAAGTAAAGGATAAATGGTAACAAAAACGTCTGTGGCACAGAAAATCTGGATAACGATTTAAACCAAAACCAACTCTTTTCCTAATTTTATTATTTCGGAATGTTAGTCGGATTTATGGATAGCACATGCTGAAAGTACTATTCTGTAGTGATACAAAATTAGGCCGTTGTATTAAGTTTTACCCCAAATATTAGTCTATGTCAAGGCGTGTGCCCATTAGTGAAGAAAAGGCATTAGCTACCCTAAAAAGTTTTTTATATTGAATACAGATTACTTCATTACTAAAATAGTGCAATTTCTATATAAAAATTCAGGTAATTTAGGTACCCTATCTCCAATAAATTGTACTGTTTAAGTATGTGACTAAGCAATCTGCACTACCAGTTACCAATAGTAACAATTGTGATGGATTCAATAGATACTTTTTGCATAAGAATTACAGATTAACACATAAAGATACGGTTCCGTCAAAAAATGAGTAAAACTCAAAAATTTACTTCTTACTTCAATGCAAAATTCAGTAGTATTTGGGCGAAAGAAAAGTATAATCTTCACTATAGAAAAGAAGCCATTTTTTGTCGTAGGGTCTAATAAATATTTTATAATTAATTTTTATTTGCCAAATGTTATATTGGGCATTTTTTCCAGTGCAGTTACTTTAACATTTTTGCTGTAAATATTGTTTAGTTATCAGTCTGGCGGCGAAACGGTCGGCTGCGAAACGGCCTGCTTCGAAAAGGTCCCGGCTGCGAATTGGCGGCTGCGAACCGGCGACCTCGAACCGGCGGCGACGAAAGGTCCCATTCCCTATACGGGTCAGTCAAAAGTATGTAATAATCGTTCTTTTCCGTAAATATGAATTTTATAAGAAAATATTCTTAACAAAAGTTTTTCGTTATTTATTCTTCAATTTTTAGCTTTACTTTTCGTTTTTGCTTGTAAAAGCATTTGCATGGCAGAGTATTTTTATTTAGTTCTTTCTTAAACAAACTATAAAAAGTGTTATTAAAGCAGGTTGCAGATGTCACTACTCGTTAACTTCAAAACAGCAGTTTTATTATAATTTGCAAACTTGGTGAAAGTCATTGAAACTGAAAGAAATTAAGTCTAGTGAATGTAGGCTATGCAGATTGACAATGTTTATTTAATAATGTTCAACCGGAGTCCATAGTTAGTAAGCATTAAAGATAACTCATCTACGTCAAACACGCAACTTGCTTTGGATAAAAATTTTAGTCAGACGTCGCGTCGGTTCGAATATTAAACAAGAACCTTACAAAGTAAGTATACGTTGTCCATGAGCTAAATGAAAATTGTCCTTACATTAAAATACCTCTTTTTGCAATCTTGTGATGGACATTACTTTAGAAACAACATTTTATTTTTTGACGAAGCTACTTTTTGCCTAGACATATATATAAATAAACATAATTGCCTCTAGTTGTCTAGTGAAAAGCAACACAGTATGGTGGAACGGCATACATAATATCATCAGAAACTCTATGTGTCAGTTGGTATTATTGGGGAACACATTATTATCATACTTTATAAATGGAAATGTAACAATCTGTATCTACCGGAATGTTCTACTTGATAATATTGTACCTAACATTGCACATTTATTACCAGATAGAGATCGATCAGGAATGCCAAACTGCAATATCTGGTTTCAAGAAGACGGCTCTCCGCCATATTTTGAATTTAATGCCCGCCTGCATCTGAATAACATCTTCAAAGGAAGGGGGATAGGACATGGTTGAATATTGAATGGCCTGCTAGGCCGCCTGACTACATTCATTTAAAAAGCCATATGTAAAAAATTTGCAACAGCTGAGAGCCAAAATCGGGCACGAAATTGCGGAATTTCTGCGATTTATTAGGCTATTTTCAAGCTGCAGGTCTTGAAAAACATTTGATGTAAAGATTTATGTAAGTGAATAAAGAATACAAATATTACAATTACGATTATTATTCATATTTATATTATTATTATAAAAACCACCACACCTGCAAACCCTGCGTTGTCAACGGTTATTGTCATTTATTTATAAACACTACTTTTCACAAAAAATTGCTTGGTGTTCGTTTAAAAAATACAAATAAATACGCTACCATGGAAGTGGGTTAACGAACAGAAACAAAAAGTAAATTAGCAAAAAAAATACTTTTAGGGCAATTTGCTGTATAGAATTACATACTTTTGATTAATTTTGACAATAATCAGTACTAATCGACCACTGAAAGTCCACATATTGTGCAAACAACTAATATGTATTATAGTGCTTAATTAATACATAAAGTACTGGAATATAATTTCCTCTATTTCATTTAACAATCGAGTACAAAACAATGATACATCAAAGGACTCGGAGCTTCTATTATATCCTATAAACAAGCTGAAGCTTAACGTGGATTAAAACTTTGATGTCAAAGTGCGCTGGCAACAAAGCCACAGTTTCTACATGTTTACCTACATCGAGGGTGCGAAAATTTTTGCAAGCACGTTATGCTAGTCATCTATATTGCGCATACGAACAGAGCACAAAAACAATGCCAGACCGCAGCTTAGCAAAGGCATTATAAATATTCATAACAATACTTTCATATCTGTGTATATTACCCTCGCCTATGTCAAGAGGGATCAACATCCAGAGTTTGCACGGCTTCCACGTATGTTGTTATATATTCCTCGTGCGAGACAAACAGCACAAAACGCGTCTCGTATAATTTCTTGTTTCATATGACACCGCCGGCCGCCGCACCGTTTGCTCTGATGCGGTCCCGCAGCAATTGCATTTGAGATTGCATGCCGTTTTCAAAATTAGGTTGTCTAAAAAAATCATTCGTGAAAATCTCGAAACTAACCGGTTAAAATGCTTAAGAACGTAATATAATCCATTTAAATAAGCAGGACGTCCACGTCATCCTAGATGATGATCCATGTGAGCACTGTTATTATATTCGCGCCATCCGCCATCATACGACATTTGGAATTCATATTTTTCGCTGTGAACCGTGTATGCATTAGAAATAAGGTGTTATTTCTACTTCTGAAACACATGATAGTGTTTTCGTTGGGCAAAATTAATAATAATAATTAATATAATAATAAGCCAAATTTTGGGCACCTATATCTAATAAATTGAGCCAAGAAAAATTGTCATTCGGCAGAAAACCACATGCTATCACAATAAAATACTTCGAACTGTCACTTTATACAACCTAAGTGAATTTATTCCGGTCAGTTAAAAATATAATAATTATTAAACGAAATCCATATGCAAGGGTGTTGCCAACACAATCCACTGGTCACTGACCAGTATTTAATATTATAGTTTATAGGCTTAATCCAAATTTGACATGCACAATCATATTCAGCATCAAAAATCAGTTGCAATGACACCCACGAAGCAATATATAAAATTTATTTGTGTGAAAAAATGGCATGTTGACCTTAAAGGCAACACGATACTGACCATACCTCAAAAAAAGTTATTTGGGCACGCCTACAGATGAATCCAACGCTTATAGAAGATCTCACTATAAATGGGTTACGCTAACAAGGACGCAGCAATTAACTAGAAGGTTAGAAAACGCACCTTGCGCGACTGAGTTTGAGACCTAAATTCATGACAAAGTTCTAAGTTGCCCCCGTCCTAGCCTTCTACTATCAACACTGTACAAACGAAATGAGAATTCAATTCCACATTGTTTATACAGGGTTTCTATAAATGATTCATACAACGCAGGCGGCGTTGATTTCGGAATTCTTTGTGCCGCCTTTTTGTTAACTACTTCCAAACTACAATAAGCACAGTGATCATTCAGCATGATAGTCCTGAAGAGAAGGTTGCAGACTTGCAGATCAAGTTACAGTAATGAAAGTGATGGCTTTACAATTTACGGTTCTAGTTTTCCGTTAAAGGTAAAAAATAATAATAATTATTGGTATAATAAGCTTGTGGTACCTAACCTCTCCAGTCTACACCCTTGCATTGTGAAAGCTTTGTGTAGTGCAGCTAACGTTACTAGCACTTCAGTCCATCGTAGTACAACCATTTAACATGCTTACTGATGTTGCACAACTACAAATACGATACATAACCTAAAAGTTATACGAAACCTGATTTAATCTACAACTTCCACAAGCGCCCTGGATGCATGAACCCTGTACAAAACGTAGTGTGTTTTTTTTAAATTGTGCGTATTGGATTTGTACATTTGTACAAATGTGGTTGTGACTGTCCAACATCTTTGGGCATGCCTTACCAGGATAACTCGTTTAGTTGCGTTGCCAATTGCCAATCGTTAAAAGCCGTACCGTCGTTTTCAAAGTGCACAGTTGCTGTTATTTGACAATTTGCTTTCATTTATGCCGGCGTATCCACACCAATTAATTATTTTTAAATTTTATTTTAAATAAGCTTTTTATACAAATAATTATTAAACTGATTTATTTAATTTTGTTTCACTGAAAACAATTGGTACAACTGATGACAGTTGGTTTGACCATATTATTACGATACGGGTTCGAATAATTTTCTGACGTAGTGTCCTTTATTTAAACACCAAAACGAAGTACGCTAAATCTAAACACAACTATACTCCGATCACCAAACAGATGGAGTGATCATGATGCGTGTCCTTCGCGCATTTTTTAAACCATGATCAATTCATTATTTTACTTCCAAATCCAACGGATGGTATTGTATCGCGAAAAAAATTTCAAAAATTTTCATTTGCTAAATCGCTTTAAAATGGTCTAAAACGTAAAAAACATTATTAGAGCAAAAAAAATTCTTGTCTGTGTGTCGGTGTGTCTGTGTGTCTGTGGTATTGTTTGTGGACACGATAACTTTCGAAAGACTTAATGTATGAACTTGAAATTTGGCAAACGTATGGATCTCAACTACCCAAAGCGACCTATTGTTTTTGGGGTAAGTAGGGTATCGGTAAGAGAGCGAAATTGAGGGTTAACTACCCTTTTTGCAAATTTTTATTTTTTTTTCGTTTTAGTATGTGATTAGTAGTATAACTGCGAATATTATTTATTTTCGGTGCAGCAAATTGTTTAGGATATTAGCAAAAAAGCGTCACTTAAAGAAAACCGTTTTTCCTAAATATATCCGAATATATTTAATATATTCAAATAATGAAAATATCATCAGATAGGAAATAAAATTTCTCACAAAAAGTGCCTTAGAAAATTTATCCAAAATTTTGATATTTTCGAAATATTTATAAAAAAACATGGTCCCTGTTCGTACGATTTTTTTTTAATTTTGGTATTATATAGGAAATCAAATTTCTGATCGGAAAGCACTCTTATAATTTTTTTGTTAAGTTAGTACTTTTCGAGTTATTTAGAAAAGAAACAGATTTTAATAATTTATGTATTTTTGCTAATATAAGAAAAACCGTTTGTCTTAGAAAAACTGTGTAGCAAGAAAAAATGCTCAAAACCTGATTACTAATCGTATAGTATAAGAAATAAAAAGGTGAATGTTATTTTGACAATTGGATGTGAAAGTATTGTAATCAATTTGCAGCGGTTCTTTAGTTAATTGTTCAGTAGTCAAAAATTTGTTATAGAGATTAAGTCGGATTTCAATAAACAGCATCAAATCCGATAACGTACAAGATGCATACAATTCACGTAATCACTCCATCTAATTCGGTGATCGGAGTATATTTTAACTGTCGGATAAATTCGTGTAACGTTAAAATTGGAAAGCCGATAAATTCGATCAACATATTTTAGAGCATAATTAAATATGTAAGTGTAACATGATAAATAAGCCAGTAGGTGTGCGTTAATTTTTGAAAGCAACATATTTTAAGCGGCGAAATTTTAAGGAATCGCATTTATTCGTGTATCACAAAAATTTAACTAACATATAATTGCTGAAAACAAATAAATAAAATAATTTTAATTATGAGAAGTGTATTACTTTTGAAAGTATATCAATTAGAATTATAAACAATGGTAAAACTGTACAATCTTTCGGTGTCAGATATTTCAAAATGTGAAGTTTTAGGTAACATTTAAATGCTATTATAATTTACTTATTGCATTGAAATGAATGCCCTACACATTTCAAGTATAAGTTTATTTGGGAAAAGATTTCAAGAATACATCAAATTAGTGTTACAAGTTTAATGTAACACTGAATTAATGACAATTACAATATATAATTTGATCTTTCGAATGAAGACTCTTTCCTTAAGAATTGTACAGTGAGTTGGGCACACATTTCATAACACCAATGAGAATGGTATTCTTATTTTAGTTTTGAATAGGTACTCCGTTTTGCTTAAGAGAAATAGTCGTACTTGCAGTATGTAGTTGTATGCCCGCCATTATTATTACCTTTCCTAAATGTAGGGTTTTGGGGCCAATAAATAACCGGTATTTTGTATTTATCACACTATAGCTTTAGTTTACGCTTAAACGTCCTTTATTATTTTTGGAGATCATCAGATTAACCCAAAACATGTTGCACTAATTCACGTGTTCGTAAACATTCTGTCACTAAGCTAAAGTTACTGCAATTATATAAAAATACAATAACAAAATACCAACACTTTTATAATGCATTTAACACTATTAAACATAAATATAACGCTAGTAGGTACCGCATAACGTTACAGAACACATGCAATTCGATGCATCGCTGCACGAGCGAGGATTGTGAATGACGTCATGTCAAATACGTATAATAGAATAAACAATATTTTGTATTGCCTTTAAATGTCAATAATGATTTCATTTTGTTTACAGAAATATATTTAAGAATAACAATAATACAAATATGTGTTCAGTTGAAGCAAATGAGCAATGTGTTTCGTTATCATTGTTGTAATGATAAATCTTTTGTAACATTGGTTATACAGCGACTGCTCATGTGGTTGTCCGGAGATCAGAGTGCACTCGTCAATAAATAAATTATAAGTGAAAATAAAATTGGGCGCCCAGTGATTGTTAAAGTTATATATTGAATGTGAATTTGACAAACGTGTAATTAGTGTTGTACCCCATATGTATTGTATCATCACACTCAAGATTTTAATACATGTATTTAATAAGAAGCTAGTTTTTAAACTGATACTTTAAACAACAACGAAAAAACGATAATAGCTGTTCACTTAGCTGAAAGTTGAGCTGGAAGAGGATTACTCCGTATGATACATCTGCACACCCGACTTGGTAACTTCTAGTGCTGTCAACAGACATCGCCGTATCCGGTTTGGCGGTTACAACGAATTTAACTGGTTATAAAAAATAACCGGTTTTCATGAAAATGATCAAACCTTAACCGGTTGACCGGTTTACTTTAACCGGTTGACCGGTGTACTTTAACCGGTTAACCGGTTTACTTTAACCAGTTAACCGGTCTATGTTAACCGGCTAATCGATTAACATTAACCGATTTAACGGGTTAAGACTGTTAACCGGTTTAAATTGACCACGTAAACCAGTTCCAGTTTACCGGTTAATCGGTTTAACGTAAATCCATTAATATAGTCTTCCCCTTATTAGTAGGCTAATGTATATTCTATAGTATACCATATACCATATAGTATACCATCTCATACATGAAAATTTAAAAAAATTACGTATTTTTCAATAGATAATATTAATAGTTTAAGCGGTTAGGAAAATCCTGTTTACATGGAAATTAAAGAATCGTCTATTATAACCGTTTTAATAAATATTTAATTTGAACCAGTTTTGCGATTAACTTAATGCGATGAACGTACCTCGAAACGTACGTAATTGTCAATCAATTTTAAAATCTTAATTTATTAAACATATCAACTTTTAATAATTTGATTTAACATTCAAATTTTGTTCGTTATTTTTTAAGGTATTCTGCCGTTTTCGTCAGCGGGGCGTGCTTAGCAACATGMRAGTTTTCAAGTCTGGGCCTCAGCGTCTTATTCCGCGCATTCTTGAGTCTGGGCTGAGCACTAAATACCTGCATTTCTAATTTATTTACTTATTTTTGAACAGGTTTCATAACCGGTTAATTTTTAACCGGTTCATAACCAGTCAATTCTTAACCGGCCAATTTTTAACCGGTTCATAACCGGTCAATTTTTAACAGGTTATGACCGGTTAATCTTTAACCGGTTATTTCAGGGTTGTATATTACGGTTAATATTGCAATATCCTAACCGGTTAACCGCAACCATTGACAGCACTAGTAACTTCAATACAAAGGTTCGAGAGTGGTTTCGGTAAAGCTGAATTTCGACTTGTACCTATTTTGAATAGCCCTTTGAGTTTTCGAGTGTGATTATCAAATTAAGCCTTATTTTGAGTTCAACCCCGATTTTGAGTTCGATTCTGATTTTAAGGTGAATTTGCAGTTGATCTCGATTTTGAGCTCTATCCTGAATTTTGAGCGTTATCCTGACTTTATAACCGATGTTAAGGAATACGAAATTGTAAGTAATTGTAAAAGCGTTGGTTGGTGTGCGGTCTCGTTAGTGCCCTGGCTGCGGTTAATACACTTACAATACTACGTCGCGCCAAAGATTCAAAGATTACAAATTTGTCGGTATACTTTGACGATTTCGACGGATAATAATTGTTCTAATGCACCTGTAAAATGCACGTAGCCACTTATTTTAATGTCTATCTAGAATCGTACAAAAATATGTTTAGAGTTCTGTAAGCATATGGCGTGTGCTTATACTTTAATGAATATTACTGGCGTCGGCAAAAGTTCACGCTACAGCCACTATTCAAATCACTCGCTTCACTTACTAGCACTTAAAACACTTTGTTCGCTCGAGTTCGCTCTATGCGTTAGCTCCAGCAGTTTTCAAATAAGATTACTTCCACGCACATTTCCTCGTCACGTATGCTGGAATGTATCTAGATCATCTCTCTGGGAAAATAAATGACCATACAAGACCATGACCATAGCCAACCGCGAGAGTGTTGGTCTGGTTTCCTAATACACACGCGCTAGCTTCACCACATCCTAACAAGATCATTGATAATCACTTACTGATAATTCGTTATTAAATATGGTTGGACTGCATAATCAGTACAAAAATCAGTGAGAGTGCAATTCAAGAAAAAAACTTACCTACGTGGAATAATAGTGGCACGAACACAAACTGAATGAAAGCACTATGAAGAACATATTGACATGTTTTACAACAAAGAGACAATCGGTGGCAACCTTATCACACACTTGTTTTGTTGAACAGAATAAAATATTATCAGCTTGAATGTGTTTTGAGGACGTAATTGCGCCATATTTATTTATTACAATTTATTTTTACGCTAAAATTCAAACTTATCTTCTCTAAAGCTTCGTGAACTTGGTGAGGAATATATCTGTATTTTCCATATAAGTCCCGTACATACGTAGCAGTCACTATCACGTTCTGGTCCACAATACGTAGTACATCAATTTCAAAGTTTAGTTTTCCGGCGTTGCATTTTCCTATACTGTTTGTGATGTAACTTACCTTTACTAATATTGCTACACCACCATGGATGCGACGTTTACAGGTCATTGCTATTGTACTATTCGTAGTTGACTTATTTACTCCCGAAGTGCGAATTAATTGTATATAGCTTTAAGCTTATGTAGCAACATAAATTAGATATAATAGAAAAGTTCACGTAAAAGCTTATTTCTCACACATTTTGTTCGTGCCTTGTTCTTATAACATAAAACGGAAATCTCGACAGGGTGAAAATACCAATAAAGCGTTGAAATTTTGTTGAGCTCGTAACTTAATAATAGATTCCATTTTACCTCAATTGTTTTTTTTGCAAAGCTATTTTCATCGGCCACATGCCCATACCAGCGAAACGCAATTTCGAAAGAATTCTCTTTTCTGTAATTACACAGACTTAGTGGCAAATCTTTTTATTACGACCGCAAATGGAACACTAAATACGTTCCTTACATTTTTCACAAAAGCTGGAGTCCGTTAAAGGCGCCGTATTCCTTTTGAACGTGAGTGCCTCTAAAGACCGAATAAAACATACTTAGGCACGTAAATCTGTATTTAGCTCCTCGAACTCTCCTCCACTTCCAGGAGTATATGGACAAGTTAAGTAAAACCTTACAGGCCATTTACCCCTTTTCATTTTCACTAAAGCAGGTAACGTATTGACAAGGATCTTAATAACGATGATGTTGTCTACCGCTTATATTAGAATAATCGAGCCGGAGCTTGACTGTTCCATTTGCTGAAACTCAGAAACTTGTGCTGACGAGCGAATTAATTACACTGACCGGTGGTCATCAATAAGACTTCGAGTGGCAAACTTAGTTGGGATCATGTTAGATAACGTAAGGCAAGATAAGCCTGGCTATTAATGAACAGGAATTGAGATGAATGAAACAAGTCTGGCAAACTCTGAAATAGCAGAAGCTGTGCATTTAGTACTTGTTTAACAGCATTCTATGGAACTGCAGATGCATTACACATTTGTGTACGTAAATTTTATAGCGAATTAAGACTTTACTCTCACTGCAACAGAAAAATAATATAATGTTGATCCTACACCTGTACTTAATTATACTAAATACTAACTGCCCTAGATAAAAATACCATAGCTATTACTGTAATATTTATTAAATTATGTCTTCTAAATGGACAGTTTTGTACAGAGATTTTGTAAACGAATCCATGCAGGCGCTTATGGAATCAATTAGCTGCCTCCCAGGAAAGTGAAATGTCGATTGTAACATTTATATATTTTTTATAAAATTATACAATGAATACCAATTAATCATAAAATAATATAAACATTCCTTCTTATTTATTTTAATCCCTATCCAGTAGAACTTTTAATTCCTTTAAGACGGTTGACTTATGTGATATACCATTTAAACTGTAAAACAGATAGTTCCCATTAAATCGAATAATTGCGAAAATATATATATAGGTATACATACTCCGGTGGGATGAGGTGAGCGATACTTAAGACCTGGGGAGAAGGAGAAGGCGGATGAAGTACTTTTCTAGCCAGACGTGAAGTTGCATGGAAACTATTACACAAAAGCTAACAAAATAGCCTAATCTTTAGAAGGATAACTGGGAGGAGCAAATTGTAACTTACGTAACGATATCCATATGGCAAATACAACTAGAGCGCCCAGGGATCGTAAATACACACTGAGAGCTCAATGTTGAAGAGGTTTTATCTTCTCGTGCGTACTTGAAGACCGCCGAAGCTATAGGCAAGTTTACAATAGTGACACGACATCTGGCGGCAGATACATAAACTATTATAAACAGTACTTTAATGCTGGAAAAAGGCGGAATTATTGTGTAATATTGCTGTTTTTGTTATATCGTATTAGCATTTTTAAATTGTGGACAGTGAATATTATTAAGAAAAAGGGGATACATGTAAACACAAAAAGCATGTGTGATATTATATTATAATAGTAATATGCGGTTATGTGATTAAGCGGTTATCACATAGGTTATTGCCACGAGTGTGTTTTGGTTACCATTACCAGTTCCTTTGTAATAATTATATTGAATATACTCGGTTGCGAACCCATCTGTGTTTCATTTTGAGATACAGGCGAGTATATTATAATAGCAAGTACTGTTTATTTCCGCCATTTGCCAAGACACACTAGCGCCACCAACGGTCGATAAACTCTCCTATTGGTATTCATCCTGAATTCATCTTACACTACTCACAGAGATGGTTGACTGGCTTCTTTACAGATATTTTAAACTTAGATAGGATCGCTCCATGTTGGAAACATGCAACAGCTATAGAAGTTTCAAAACCGGAAATAATTTCGAGGTTACACGTGTGGAGGAAGCCTGTTATTGTCGCAATGGGAGCTGTATCCATTAGATCCAATCTTTTAGCAGCATTTATAGAAGCAGGTTTGCAGAACATTCTAAAAACCTCAACGGTATTTGTCGAGGCTGATTAGTGGTTTGCTTAACAATAGAACGTTCCAAGTAACACTAGAAGACGCAGTCCGTAAACTTCTAAATTTCAACAACGGGATAGGTCTTGGCCTTGTAATGCTTACCTTGTCTATGGCCACCTTCTGGTGGAGACAAAGACAAATGTAGATAGGGATAGGTTCTTGCCAATAAAACCGTGAAAGACAGATCCTTTAATCAACTATATTGCAATGAAACTATAAATGCGATACAAACTTAAACGTGGGACGTTTTTCACTAGTAACCCAATGTTTATGAAAAAATACGTGCTCACGCGACTGAAAACGTCACCTCGTCCTTTGTTTGTCACTCGCATACACGACGGGGAATGGAGCTCGCGGGAATGACCTTGGAATATCTGCTGCTTCTAGCGCAGATGCCGGTTCCAACTTGCAGCGATGCTTCATCTCCTGGCACAGACCCACTAGGCCGGTGCTGCTGTCATTTTGCACCACCTAGACCACCTTCCGCAGACTCATAACCTCGTAGACCTCGACAAACTATAAAAATGTTGGAAATCGCCTGTATACAGCCGCTGGTTGTCGAGCTTTTCCAACAACACCTGATCTACTAGCATTCAGTGCCAGCCAAGTGCCAGTGAACGACTGCTGCTGCCACCTGCTAGCCGTATGGCGTACCCCGTTGGCATTCCAATGCGAATCCCTGGTCCTCTATCCGCCAAGCGCTCGCACGCGTTTGGTCCGCTGACTATTACTACGCATATCCGTGACGCACTCCACAAACGCACACAAAACAACTATGAAATTCAAATTCAAATACATCCCCTTACAGCCTCCTGCTGTAGGAACTTGTTGGACATTTGGATACGTTGACACGACGTTTGTTACACAAGATAAAAGCATTGTAGCAATAAAGAATATCCTGGCTGAAGACCTTAACATCCTGGGACAGTATTTTCGAAAGTGGAGATTCCAATCAAGCTAGCCAAAACAGAACAAGTTTTTTTTGTTTCGGTATTAGACTGACCAACAAACAATTGGATATGTACTAAGAAGGGCAGCTGCCGAAGCATAACAACAATCCTAAATGTCTTGGAATGAAACCTGTGATGACAGGACGCTTTCTTACAAAAAGCATTTAAGTTACTTTGATGAGAAGATGAATACCAAGAATACCTAATATTCTTTAAAAATTATGTGGTGTTTCCGCGGGAAACTTTGCTGACATACTGGAAAATACATCTCTGCTGCTAAGTACTGTGCACCAGTATAGCTGATTAACGCCTGCGGTAAACTAATAGAAGCTGAACTTAATACGATGCGTATTATATCGGGCATTATAAAATCTACTCCCAATATGCGGCTGTCCGTTTTCAGCTACATTGCACTTACGGAAGCTCTGAGGGCAATATGTACTGCTGAGGGTATACAAAAATCTTCAGGGTAATTTACAACTACCTATCCACCAAGACCTAGACCACTTTTGGGTTAAACAGGCTTCAATGTAGGAATTCCCCTTCAATCTGGGTAGATCCCTTCATGATGGTAACTGTGTAACTGACTGCGGTACCAAGAACCAAACTGGAATATGTTAGGAAGAGATACATGTTAATCTCGTAAAATGGTCAGTACCGTGATTTCTTGTTTCTAATGTCAATGGCTTATACCTAATATTGTGATGGTGTAATGATATGTATACATACTGTAAAGTGAATTACATAATTTGGTTTTTAATATTTATTGTACTTTTAAACAAATACAATATGTACATGGAACGCCATGACACAACTGAAAACTTGAACAACTTGAAAAGCAAAACGTAATAATAGTAATAATAAATGCCGGCAATGTAGATACCGCGCACTCAGCGGAGAATCAGGGCTGCTGCTCCTATCCAATACGCGACAGTCTGATGAGTGGCGCCATCCGTTGGTGACAGAAGCGGTGGCGCGCTAGATTGAAATTTGAATGGCTCGTTATTTATTGTCCACATACGATATATATAGAAACCATGCTGACTAATAACACGGGAAAGCCATCGTTTGGGAATATTATCTGTTGATATATTGGATGGCAATAGTCTCCGTTTGTAAAAAAAAAACTAAAATAATAAAGCTGCCTCGATGGGAACTAACTGGCGTTCATAAAAAGAACGGGTCAAGCAAGTCAGAGTTTTCTCTTTTAATGCAATAAGGTAGCGCCTGTCGTGTAAATTACTTCGTATAGCTAATTTAATTCATATTTGACGTTTGGCCCGTTTGGGGTATTTGTCCCTTATTGKATTGATAAAAATAATACGCTATTGTACCTATTGTTATTTGTGACTAATATAGGCACGCCGTTGATTCTGCCAAAATGTTTACAKATCGCGGAATACCCTATGGATAWCCGAAAGGTCAGTGTAAATTGCAAACGAAGCTCGTTTGGCAATCTACACAAGTTGCAAGTCGTGATAGTTCACTTTATTCACCAGCACAGCGACGTACGTTCACGACGACAAAAACCATCACCGGCTTATTMGACCAGCTCTTTTTGAACGCTAACTACTGTAGTTGAATAAGAAGACACCACAATATAGGTGTGCATTTTATTAATTATTTGTGGTGTCGTTGCCAGAGAATTGTATCGCTACAGATCGATTGGCTGTATTATCTCCAGCGCATTATAATTTTTAAAGTCTTAAAACTACCGTGTTTTATTAACCTCCGCTACCACGATAGAAATAATTCAACGTCGTGTCGTGTCATAAAAACATGGTTTTTGATATAATTTTACTATAATAATAGCACTGGTACCCATGCACCACTCGGCCAAAATCTTGCAGCTCGCGTACTGTACGTCACTTACACAGAGAATCTCGAATATTATTGGCTAATTATTCAAAGTCAAATATGCGCAGTCGCACTTGTTCCACATTGTCGATCACGTGTGTACCCTGGCGATAACGGCAGACTACATCATGATGGTCAATCAGAAGAAATCATAGAGGTAATAAATAGATAGCCACCGAAGCACCAGTCATCGAATTGTTACGTATAGATTAAGTATTCACATTTAACACGTAACTACGCAAGAAATAAAATCAAAAGGCCTTATGTATATCAAACAATAAAAGCTATTTATTTTTTAAATGCTGAGCCAGTGCTGCAGCTCTGCAACTCTAACAAGCCGCCACTGACATAATATATTCAGTGGTAAATCGTAGACTGAATCAGTCTGTACAGAAACTACTTATGTTACAAGAGACTCCGAACAAATACAACGTAAAAATTTTATGGCTATTCATATAAGTAGAAAACTTGAGTTAAGTGTTTTAAAAATTAGTTAAATATTGTATCATTACGTCATATCCGATGTGTTGAAATCTACGACGAAATGAAAATCATAATTGCAATGTAACCTAACTGACTGCGAACAACTGATGCTAATAAATATATTTTGATAAAATTTACTCCACATAAAGATAAGCTATATGTAAGTATTATCAACCCACAAGCTGGCACGCTGCTTTTCCACCCTGCTTTTCAGGTAACCCATTGGATTGACATGAAATGGACATGTGTTGATCGTAGGTACTTGATACTTTTGATACTAAGACAACTAACGGTTCGGAGACCTACCTCATGCATTCTTAAAATGCTTCGAGAAAACATTGCCGTTCGAGTCCACTTCAATATATAACTTACGCAGAACCATATAAATAATGTAAAGACTGCCTACTTTCAACAACCAACCGGGATAAAAGGTTTTGTTTTACAGCGGCTGCTGGCTGATTCTTTTGCTAAAAGCAGCAGATTTAAACATTACGAGATGTTATCAATTTTCCTTTTTCGTTGCGGTTGCAAGGGACAAAGTAAAATAATAATCCTTGTCGTATACTCCCTCTTTATGTGAAATAAATGTCACTTAATACTACGTGCTTGCTATTTTTGATTTGTAACATGTGTTGGATATGTATACCTTTTGTCAATGATATACAGGGTAAGTCAAGAGGAATGATGCACCAAACACCTGAACTTCATTATACATACGAAAATAATGTAATGTTCTAGCCCTAATTTTCATTTCCTAGTTACAGCATAATAACAAATACAAAATTGCAAACAATAACACTTTGTTAATTATAGAATTCTAATAATAAATGTTCACAATGCAGCCATTGACATAAATATTTTCTACTCTAMCTATGCGAAAGGTGCATGTCGCTCTCGTAATTGCTTCATGCTTTTTTTATTGCCTTCTGCAGTATTATTAATACGTCGAATTAGTCATCCTGAGTGTACTTTTATTTTGTACACTTCATTTTTAAACCATCCCAATATGCAATAATCTAGTTGCCCGACCCGATGACAGAAATGTTTAGCAGCTCCATCGTGCTGGTAATTGATAATTATATTGTTAGAGGAAGATCCCCTAGAAGCCCTTGTACTTCGTAAAAAAAATTAAGTAACAATCTGGTCATAATATGCCAGTTATTAGTACTATTGATACCGTAGTGTGTGAGTGTTGCTTCATCCATAAACACTATATGCGGTACAACATAGTATTATTTATCCACCGACAAAATTCTACATGGCTAGCATAATCTTCCAGTTGCTGGTGCTGCATTTTCTGTAAATGATATATGGATTTAAGCTCTGCCAATTGGATGTGTTGAGAATTGGAATAAATGAAAGCACTAAAAAGTTTTTTGAAAGTTGTCTTCGAGGAAGAATGCGAATAATCAAAATCAAAAAAGCCGTGTCTATTCATCAGGGCGCTTCAATGTATAGGACATTTTACTACTCATCGGGGCGCTACGATGTATAGGAAACGTCATTAGTGGGGCAGGTGTTACAATTACTAGCGGGGTTGGGTAGTAGTAAACCAAAGAATATCAGCAAACAAGAATGGCCAGTGTTGTTAAATTTTGTGGAATGAGTTACAGCGCCATCTGTGAATGTTTTATGTGAACTACATTAATGAAACGACCAGCAGGTGTAGCCGATAAATCAGAAACTCCGAGTCATACAAATGTCATTTATTTTGACGTTTATTTCTTACCTTAATTTTAAAACCTGGTATCTACTTTGCCCACTATTTTACAGGAAATTAAGAAAACAATCTTTTTAATTTACGTTTCGTTTCGTGTAAAATAGTGGCAAAGGAAATGCGAGGTTTAAAAAAACTGCGAATTATTTGAATTGTCGTAAATGTAATTACCAGAAATAAGATTCAAAAACAATGTTTATCTTGCACCATTGTTTATTATTATGTGTGGGAACTACTCTTTTATTTAGTTTATTTTGCTCTGGCATTTAAAAGCAATTCGCTAGAAAGTATCCTCTACATACCACAAATGATGCTCGAATGGATGTAAAGCTGCGAGACTGCACGTCCAAATTGTTTGTCCGTTTTACCTGTTCTTCACACATGGCATCTTCTCTTGGGAAGTGGTGAAATGTGATATTTGAGTTTGTTAAATATTTATTACTACAGTTCTTTACCGCACAGTTTGTCTGTGTGATACCTTCGGCATTTTCGAAACTAACAATTTTAACACTTTTCAAGGTACAAAATTAAAGCAAGTGTCTTACCTTCTTTGTATTCAACTTCAGTGTCACAATATACTACATACCTGTAACTTTAAGCATAAAAATGCCACCAAAAAGGTTAACAGGTTGCAAAATAATAATAACTATAACATATTAAAATATCGTATAAGTAGGTACGTTGGAAACTTGCGACAATTTTTTGCTAGATATCAAAGCGTGACATCAACTTGATTTGAACATACCTTGATTTAAACGTAATCCCGCGTGCATGCGTTAGCCGTGCTTCACACACAGCACAGAGTGACATCTATGAATGTTGTATCCATAACAGTATCGTGTATAGTTGGTTGCAGCAATAGCGTTTACGGTTATCTAATATGAGAGTGTCCACTACCTGTAGTAAACGGACGTTCACACGTACGTACACCCGCGGACATAGAAAATGTTCATAATGATCGTTCATGTCATTGGAGGCTACGAAAATGTCATCGATAAATACGAAAACTGACTCTAAATCCCGCGTTATTTCGTCAAGAAAACGTTGACACGTCTGACCCGCGTTACGCAATCCAAAGGGTGTGAAAAGGTATTCGAACAAACCAAATGGAGTGATTATTGCGGTTTTTTCTATATCGCTTGAAGCTACGGGTATTTGATTATAAGCCTGAACTAAATCAATTTTAGAAAACACATTTTTACCATACAGTTGGTGCGTGAAATCTTCTATGTGCGGTGGTGTGTACCTGTCCGGGATGGTGCGAGCATTCAGAGCGCGGTAGTCTCCACATGGTCGCAATCGTCCGTCCTTCTTGGGTACGATGTGGAGCGGCGATGCCCACGGACTCTTAGAGGGGCGGATGATTCCTTGTTTCAAAAGAAGCTCGAATTCTGTCTTCGCCGCCTTTAATCGGTCCGGAGCCAATCTACGGGGCTTGCTATAGACCGGGGGACCAGGACTTCCGGATATTGGGCAAGTAACTGATGATAGCTGCTCTCTCTGTCCAGTGTTTTAATTGATGCTATTTGCGCGTTAGCATCACTGCCTATCGCGCTTAGGTTTGTAGTGGTGTCTCGTATGGCTTTGTTTCGTGGATCGATGAACAGATTATAGTATGAAAGGAAATCCATACCTATAATTGGCATTTCCACGTCGGCCAAAATGAAATTCCAGAGAAATTCGCGCCTTAGTGAAAGATTTAAGTTCAAAGTAATCGTACCGTACGTTTTTGTGCGAGAGCCATTTGCTGCATACAGTTCATACTCGCATACACTTGCACCTTTTACGCGTGATTTCGGGTATACACATACGTCTGCACCAGTGTCTATTAAAAATTTTATTTTTGTGTTCCGATCCGTTACAAAAATGCGGCTGCTTTTGGGACCGTCTGGTTCAACCGCACATATGGACGGCCCTTCTAGTTTTCCGATTTTGTCTTGTATTTACATGGGGGAACGCACTTTTCCGGCAGACACTTTTCACCGAATCTGTAGTGATACCAGCAGGTGTCGTATCGTCTGCGGCTTCCGCTGCGGTTACGCGCTGTGCTCCTTGATCGCGACCGTGATCTTCCTTGACGTTGATCTCTTTGTTCTAGGACTGCATTTACCATGAGTCGCGTAGCTAACATTTCTTCGTACAATTTTTCTAGCGTCGTCTTTGGAATGGATTCTTCACTTTTAGATGGTGGTTCTGCAACGGTGGCAATTCTTCTTCTTTCCGTGTTAGGTATATCGTGTATTCGGTCTGCAATTTCAGCTAATTTGTTGCCATCCTTTTCTGTAATAGCCGCTAGTACCTGCTGTGTTTTTATGGGGAGCCGAGTTTTCCACATCTCTACCAAAAAATCATCTGTGACAGACGAGTTTGATAGTTTTTTTAGATGTCGCCAAAATTGTGTAGGTGTTCTGTCGCCAAGCTCTTCGTTTTCTAATAGTTTTCGCACTTTTGCAGAATCGGAGTCGGAAAGTCGCTTTATTAGAGCTTCTTTGATTGTTTCATACTTTTTATTTTCCGGGAGGTCTGAAAGTATATCTTCCACTTCTTCCAAATACTGTGGGCTGAGCTCGCTAATTACGTGCATAAATTTGATGTCATCTTTGGTAATACGATTCACGGCAAACGTTGCCTCAACCTGAGTAAACCAAAGAGGAACCTTTTTTGCCCAGAATGGTGGTAACTTGATGGCTGAAACTGCTCCTATGCTGACTGCCTCCTCTCCTCCGTTTATTTTATCTCTGAGTTCTTCCTCCTTGTTATTTGTCATCGTTCACGGCACTTCCGTATCACGTCGGGATCACCAATGTAGTTATTAACGCGTTTATAATAAAACTACACGTTTACTACGAACAGATTTATTTTAACGTTCTTACGATGGTCTATCGGGGATGCAGCGGACGGAGCGGTTTACCGATATGCACACTATGAAAAAGCAAATACCTCACTGGCGTCCTGGCCCATCTGGCACGTTTCACAGCACAGTTGGAATCCAGGCACTGTCCTAAATGTCTTTATTGGGGGCTAGCACCGAACTGTTTATTGTTTATTACGGTCTGAGTTTGCCTGACCTGAACATACTGAGAAAACGGTACCCCCTACAGTAAGCAAAATGCATATTATTGAAATTTGGTAAACCATTGTATATTACTGTAGTTTAAAGAGCGCTTATATTGAATCAATCAAACCGTCTAAACCATATCAAATTTGAATAAATAGTACTGTATGWGGATGACAGTGCTAGACATCAACTTAAAAGAATACAATATCTGCTGTTACTGGTTACAAAAAAATAAATTTTTATTGTCTATATAATTCCAAACTCTGGTAAGTTACTGCCCTCCAGAATTGAACAAAACAATATTTTTTTTATTAACTACGCACAAAAATTAACATATGTTAGTGAATTTTTACAGTTGATTATGACAAATTTATAAAAATTATTCATAAAAGATTTGACACATTTCGTGAACCGGAAGTTTTTTCTTTTGCTTCTGGGGTACACTATAGCACCACAGCTAATTTACTTCATGGTAAATGCACTTCAAGTATATAATATTTGCATCTCTACAAATTTGTCTGAAGTTAACCGTTTGTGAGAAAAAAATCTTTTCCAAACTAATACTAATAATAACGTTATATATCAATATCCCTGTTATACTTAGTTTGGACCACATTTTGATATATCCTCACCACTGCTTGATATTTTCATTAAAATCTAAATTGCCCGAGTACTTATCTGTAGAAATTTAATTTTGCAACTTGTAATATTGCAATGTCTTTGTCCCATTTTTTTTAAACAATCTGTTTTTTTAAGTCAGCTAATGTTATTAAATAATGTATCCAGAATTTAGTTTAGAATGATTCCAAAGTGTTCATGGATAATTAAGTAAATACGGAAGTAAACACAAACTTACTTTCACTAAAAAAAGAAGTCGTATTTTCCCCTGTCTGCTTGTCAGTTGTGATAATAATTATTCACCTTTGCTAAACTTCATCATTGAGAGCCAACAAATAAATTAAACTGGAACCTAGCGAACCAAGCGGAGCAGAGTAAACTAGTAAGGGTAGCAAGCAAGCAAGCATATGAATTTTCGAATAATATCTGAAACTTGAAACACCGAGGAGTGTTATAACGGTAGCATACCTTCCAGTGATATAACGCAAATGGCTCTACCTTCACCGCTATGCGGCAACTAGCTGTACCGCTTTTACTCGGAAGGGTTGTGATCCAAAATACCCCGCCCGATATGCCGCCCGGCTAGATCGTCTAATTTTCTATGTCCGCGGGTGTACATACATCAATAATTACAAATAGTGATTAGTTTATCTTTTTGTGTACATTAGTTTTTCTACAAAAGGTACATAGGTAATGCAAGCATACACACATTTATAAATATCAAAGAATAAAAGACAAATAACTGAAAAAAGAACCTCTAATGGATGTAAAAATTTCTTTTAATTAATGTTTGAAAATAACCTAATATCCAGGTCGCACCGAAGATTTTTGCAGACTTTAATAAAAAAATAATAAATAAGAGAATATGTATTCACCTTTAAATTCTATACACTTATTCATATATATAGATAGTATCAAAATAGATAAATAGAGACAATTCAATAGAAATGCATGTTTTAAGAAAAAAAAAACAAAATAGATAATGTTGAACCTGAAAATTATTTAATAGAATGTTTTATTTAATGTATAAGAAAACACTGTGTCAATTTCACTTTATTCACTTGTACATTTGCTACATAAAATTGGTATACCACACAGTGGCTTCTTTAAACAAACCTTTTTTAGCCCATGATGTCGCAAACTTATAGCTTAAAATATTATATGTATTTAATGTACTTCATCTAATAGCAAAAGCTTAAAAATAGCCTAGTTTCTAATTTAATAGGTATAGGAGGTAATTCTGAATTTACTTATTTTGCTAAAAAAGAAAATATAATTTTGGATAAATCTGTAACCGGTTCTTAACTACATTTAATAGAAGACACCAAAAATTGCAAGTAAATGTAGTTAAATTAGTGTAGACCCGATGAATGGCGCCGCAAGTAAAATTTCCTATACGACGGAGCTCGCCGACGAATAGCAAATATTATATAACTGTTCAAAAATATAAAGTACACTGTTATGCTGATGATACTTAGCTTTACTGCGGTACAAAAATAGATGAATCACTGTTAATAATTTTGTGCATAAATGAAAAAAAATCATGAGTAATGGTATTTCCTAAGAGGCAATACCATTTGTGTAATATTAACTTAAATTTCATGATTAACGGAATCTTACTTACTTGCGTAGATAAGGTAAAAATGTGGGTCTTGTGACTGACAATATACAGGGTGATTCAAGAGAAAGTGACAATGGGAAATGGTAGTATTCACAATTCTGAACAAAAAAAACTGGTATCGACTTATACCCTAAAGCGCTCCGTTTTAGAGATACAACCCTTAGAGTTGAAATTAAACAACCGCTTTTTCTGAAAAATCTACAATCTAGAAATATTGAAATTTGAAATTCCGGAAATCATGTTAGCTATAGGAGGACCTGATTTCAGACGCATTTTCATTTTACATTCACTGAGGGGTAAAAAACTTAAGGAAGGGTAGTTACCCTTTTCTTAATAACTGTTCATCCCTTAGTGGTTTCACGGTTATCACCTTCTGTATGTAAACAAGATTAATCGTGAATATGAATAATGAAATAAACGGTATTACCGTCACAATTAAGTAAAAGTTATTCAGATTTCGGTTTACAGTCAATCATGCCTAGTCTGTTTACGTATGCTGAATATGCCGATATGGTACTCGATTTGTGTATGATACGGCCAGAAAAATGATTTCCATATTCTTTAGAAGCAGCTGATGTACTCCCCTGGCAAAAACCATACACAAATACCATATTGGCATATTGAGCGTGTGTAACACACTAGGCATGATTAATTGTAAACTGGAATCTTAATAAATTTTACTTATTTGTGACAGTAATATCGTTGGTTTCATTTGTCATAGCCTTGCTGATGTTACTTTAATATCTCGTTTCTGTTTAAGCATGTTCCAATAAAATGTGTTTATCTCGAAAACGGTTAATCTTATCCACATACAAAAAGAGTAACTTTTTTGTGCAAGAATAACTATAGGTTTTAAAAATTAGGTCAGAACCGTGAAACCGCTAAGGGATGAAAAATTATTGATATGAAAAGGGTAACTACCCTTAAGTTTTCTACCCCTCAGTAAATACAAGAAAATGAAAATGTGTCTACAATCAGGCCCTTCTATAACTAAGATGATTTCCGGAATTTCAAATTTGAATATTTCTAGATTGCTTGGATATTTCAGAAGGAGTGGTTGTTTAATTACAACTTTTAAGGTTTGCATCTCTGAAACGGAGCGCTTTAGGATATAAGTCGATACAAGTTTTTTTTTGTTCAGAACTGTGAATACTACCATTTCCCAAAATATTGTCACTTCCTCCTGAATCACTCTATATTAAGGTTGTTAGTATTAGAAATACGATAATTAATGTAAAAAATATCTACGCAAGTAGATATTTTAAATAAGTCAACCATTAAAGAGCTTTGCAATGCTTTGGTACTTTCATATTTTGCATTTTGTGATATAGCAATGGCCCCTGTAGACTACGATACATCGATGAAAATGCAAAGATTCAGAACTGTTGTACTAAGCTTATTTGTGGCAATAAACAAAGACAATACCTTTCACACAAAATAACTGAATGAACAGGTTGAATATATTAAACAGACTTCAATTTTATATGATGCAGTAATAACTCTTCATAAACCGACCCATCTCTACAAAATACCTAATCAGATTTATAACAGACGTGTACAACATTAACATCCGTAGTAAACTGCTTACAACAATAAGGGCATATTTCAAAGATCTCTTAGTTATAACATTGCTGTGACTATGGGCTCTAAAATTACTAAACATTTCTTTAAAACACTTTTTGTGGCCAAAATGTCTATTTTTATGACGGTCTTTTCATTCAAGTGATAAAACAGAGGTGGTCCAAAGTGACCCAACTTGCTCAAATAACCATAATTTTGATTTTTGATCTACTGAAAGTACCATTACCGGAATGTCTTTTGGTGTAAAAAAACTTAATAATTTGTTTCGGATCTAAAGTAACAGATTGCTAAGATATCGTTAAACTGCAGATACTATTTATATCTTCCCTAACAATTTTAGAGTGAATACACCGTACCACTGGCACCAAATTATGCATTTTATTTCTTAATTTGATGTTATCAAGCAAACGCACACTACTATGGTGATGACTCCTTTTCATCTGCGCAAAGCACCCGAATGTGAGAGGCTTCACCTTTTGATAACAAAAACAAGCAGGCATGTTGGTGTCCAATAAAGATACTATCTATGCAGTTTACTCAAAATAAAAGCGCGGCATTACCATAATCAATACTGCACGGGTATACAGGTAGCGCGTTTTACACATGAAGTAAACAAATGACCTCCATAAACCGTGAAATTTGCGCATAGAAGTACAAGTTGCAAGAAGTGCATGTTTATTTCATTAAGCCATCACGTCATAATAAATTATACCGTTACGGAAAATGAAATCTAGTAAATTAGAGTTTTCACTACAATCTGCTCTAATAAGTTCTGTTAAAGACAGCAATATTTCATGAGACTATTAAGCTAGTTAAACAGGGCGTGCGAACTTAATTAAAAATTCTCGCTGAAGAAAATCCTCGTAATGCTCGTGCAGGATATGTTGCATAATTTGCAAAATGAGCAAAGCTCACCTCTCGCGCAAGTTTCAAGAGAGGCTGCTGCAAAAATAAGCTACAAAGCCTGGCGGTGTTTTCGCCAACGGGCCCAAACAGTAGGTACAATCTATACATTATATATTATTGCTTTTATGTACATTATTCGGATTAGCATGTTATTAATAATAGGTTGTTTTGTAGTAAATGTTGCTGGAACACTGGTATACCGAAAGTAGGCTCTAGATTCAGCTTGTTGAGAGAAAATTCAAGCATTATATTAATTTATGAATGCGTGTAGTCAAACTAGTTGAAAATTAGTTATAAGACGAAATACATTGTCGTCGTTACACTGTAAAAATACTTTACTACTAAAACTGCCTGACTTTTCCAAAGCGCTCCACCTGTTTAACTTCAGGCTTCTTTTGAGTATACTACGTTATTCTAGCTTTGATGCTACTGCTATAGAGTTTTTTGCTTCGTATTTGAGTGATAGATACGCACACTGTATGTTAGATGTTGTATCGTTGAGTGATATAGGTATCCCGCAGAGATCAATTCTGGGTACACTACTGTTTCTGTTATACATATACGTCCAACTTTAGGTTAGCTGACTTTAGCTGTCCCTGTCATATGTATGCTGATGGCATTCAGCATTCAATTCCAACATTAACATTTTCCTTCCATCCTAGCGATTTGATAAAATCAGTTTCCACTCTGAATTCTGACAGAAGTAAGCTATCTGTGCTGTCGCAGTATTGCCTCTGATTAATATTTTCTTAGATAACAGGTAGGTACTGCGCTGAAGTGTTTTAATGAGGTTAGAGGCTTAGGGCTATATTTAGACTATAAGTTACAATATGGCTAGGAATGCTTTCTATGCTCCTAACATGATTTATGTTTATTGGAGTTTTTTAACTAATAAAACAAATTTATATTTCTGCAACGCATTATAGTTTTATCACATTACAACTACTGTGTTATTGGGCTCGGTGTATCCAAACCATGCAAAACCCTTGCCTAAGGTTTGCTTATGGTATAGACGGGGTTAGCATGTATTATACAAACTTAAGGATGCCAACTGGCTGAATATGGAAAGACGTAAGTTTCCGAATTTTTCTGTATTCTGTTTCAAAATTCTGTCGCTACGAGCGCCACCAAATCTATCAATCGAGTTCGATTTCGTACTGATGTTCACAATGTGAACATTAGACGTAACGGTCTCAAACATAAAACCTCTTAGTTTAAGTTATAATATTTTTTATTGTTGGAATGCTGTGCCACGAAATCTAAAGTTATTATTACAAATTTATTGGTTGAGTAAAACAGTTACTTTGACGCTGTATACTATTAGATATTTTTCGCTTTTTTGTAGAAATGATTACCTGTCATCTCTATGGACTCGAGTGGTGGCATTCGACCCGAGAGGACGTGTTTTTGAGTGCTATGAAGTGACTACCTATGATCTGTGTGTTTGTTTTAATTTGTGATTAAAAAAGAGTACAATCGGCACACATTAATTAAAAGTGCATGGTGATTCGGTGTACGTATGTACCGTGTGGCGTTTGTTGGGCTGCCAGCAAGAAAGGAGAGGGATTCAACGCCGATCACGCCAACATTAGGCGGTGTTTTGATAAGCAGCTAAGTCTTAGTATAATTGTATATAACAGGTACATAATTTGTCTCATAAACAATAACAACTTCCCAAATTCAATATCAGATATATGTTTTTTTCCTTTAGAATAAATATAGCAGCATCCTACAAAATTTTGCCTCTTACGGTGTCGGATGGCAAATAGCTCACTCTTAACAGGTATATAGTCGGCAAAAAGGCTCCGATTCTGGGAAATAGCCTAGTCCGGAGATAGCAAGTTGTTTATGTTTAAGAGGGTGACACGAAGAGAAATGGGCATGTTCAAAATGTAATTGTAATTGATAACGATATCTAGAAATAGAATAGCATTAAGGAAGCTTAAAAACAAATACATACCGCAGTAGGAACAAGTAGAACGAAAAACTAACAAAATAATGAAAACTACTTTCGTCTTTTCAGGCGTTCTTTCAGACAAAAAAAACAAACAAAAAACCTCTTACAGTAACAACGAATCTACGAAAGAAAACAACAAAATAGATGCATAAGGAAAAGGGAATATGCTGGCAACGTATATAAGCCCAAATATTAATACAGCTTGTGATGGTTAGCTCACGATCGGCGACATACCGAACAATTGCTATTAACTCTTAGATCTCTTCAAAATGTGTTCTAGTGTTAGGTTCTTGTGTCGATATTGTTGGTGTGGTAACAGTGATGTAGTTCCGTGCGTCTAAAAAAGTGTATACAAGAAATCACACAATTGTGGTATAGAAAATCTCGGGAGACGGCAACCGCCTTCAAAGCACGTTGAGTCACCAAATGTACGGGGAGAACACTACCCACCAAGAACACAAAAGCTACCCAAGAAAAATAAGAAGAAAAGCTGCTAGAAGAAATCATAGTGACAAGAACAAAAAGAAGCAGTAAGTAAGAAAGCACTGTACAGAAACCAGGAAAACATGGAAAGAAGTTTAGCCATAAAAAATTGGGATAGTACTAAAGAAACTCCAATGTATAGAAAGGAAAAGAAACTAATACACAAGACGAGAAAATTTCCAGTGGAGTAATATCATCCCATCTAGAGATCCAACAAGCGAATGGATAAGCACATACGAAATCACTCAAAGTATCGACTTACTATCAAGAACAACATAAACAGCAGCAACATAAACAGGAATCAAACAATTATTTTAAATTCTAAGATTTTTAGTTCAAAAAGTGTTCTAGTGCTACGTTCTTGCGTTTACATTGTTATTGTGACTATTGTTATAGTGAAGTAGTTCAGTGTATCTAGACGAGTGTATATAAAAAGAATCACGTAGTTGTGGAAAAAATCCAGCGAGACCGAAACTACCAAATATACGTTAAGAACATTACCAACTGCAACATAAACACCTTGTAAGACAAATAAGAAAAAACTACAAATCACAGACGACACATATGCTCAGAGGGACCTTGGAAGAAACTATTCAAGAACCACAACCAAAATATAAATCAGAGGAGAAGAAATCATATTGACAACAACAGAAAAGAGAAAAAACCAACAACAATATGGAGAATCATAGCAAAATCAAACGTAACTGAAGAAAAAACAATGGTCAGAAATAGCAAAAGGCAAGAAAACAATAGATAGGGAAGTCCTAAAGTTGTAAACAATCTCAGGCAGCAGCTCGTCCGAGGAAGAACAAGAGCAATGCAGCCGAACTAGGCTAATATCCAACAGGGATGCTAATAAAAAAGTATCCGCTGGTTGGATGCCCTAAAAACCTCCCCATTCCAGTCCCCAAATTCCTGTAACATGCGCTACGTGGGAGCCCACTAGCAACAAGCGTGTAACCCCTCCAACCCAGCGTAGACATAGCGGGCCCGGCGGCATATCCGGGAGCGGCAAAAATGCCTACCGTACGCTTGTTCAATCAATTAATCAATCAAATGGTTACCTATCATCTCTATTTTATTCTTATTTCTATTATTTCATACTATATTTAATTTACCTTAGTTTATATAGGGTCCCAATAGAAGACCAGGATGCTAATTATCTCTGGCCAACTTAAATGGAACCTTTTAACATAAATATGCCAGTTCTGTTTGCAATCATAATTCATGTTCAGGCATAATAATAATAATAAATAAACAGTCACCTGTAACGTAAGGTAATAAAACTAAAAATAAAATTGCAGAATATCCGTTGCTAATTTTTATATAGGTAGATAATATTGTTTCCTCTGTTTCATATTACACTCTGTCGTCTGTACACAGGTACTTTCCAAAAATTTGGAACACCCTTAAGGGATTTCTAGACACCGCAAGAATGTTCTGTTTCCTGCTACATGGCATCTAAAGCTAATCCATCATGACGCTTTTGTTTTACGGTGCATGAATTTAGCGCGTATACTTGCAGTGTATGTAAAGGATATAAAGCTATCGTTTAATCCGTGAATCGCTGCCTGTATGACCCACATTAACGTCGTAGGCGGCTTTGTGGCACGTACCTTGCAAGCTAAAAAAATTATAAAAATTGGTTTATGAATTAGAAAAGTGTAAGTGTATTGTACAGTAAAATTAACTTAAGGAGAGTAGCTTGTGCAAAATACGTCAAAAACACAAACTAAACTATTCTGTATAACATTTTTACATTATTTTTTATAACACAAGGATTAGCAAGATGCGATTATCACACATTATAGGGTAACATTCCGTACAGTATTCTCCAAACTGTTAGGAAAAATTACCTACTTCTAATCCTGATTGTAAATGCGAAGTAAAACAATAATTTTGTTGCAGTCTGCTGTAAATTTCCCTCAATAACAGAATGGATGAATAAATCAAACCCAATAAACACATTCTAAACACAGACGTTGTTATAGGAACGTTTTAAACTTTCTTCTGATGCCGCTCTTAATACATACAGATAAAATTCGCAACTATTCAATTTCTTATGTTATTTAACGGTAACTCAGTTACCGGGCCACCGGTATTTAAAGTATTTAAAGGCACAGTACTTGTAAGTGACAAAATGGGTCGATAAGATCCAAGCCCACACAGAGATACCTATTGTAACTTCAAGGTAATCTAAACAGTGATGCGTGAAATTGATAGTTGGTGGACTAATTGCCAACAGAAGGTAAATTAGTGCACCCTGTGTCCATTACATCACATACAGATAGGCTCATGTCTAGGTTTCTATAGTGTTTGCATCTCCATATATCGTCTCAAAAAGCTATCTCAGCTAATATTCAGCGTCTACAAATTACTATTAACAGTAAGTTGTTGTTTCATTCAGGTTAATTAAAACCCTCCGTTGGTAAGGTGGGGTATAACATACCCCAGGCGAATGAGAAAGCTTATAATTTTACGAAATATTTTACTTGGGACGCCATCTATGAAGTACCTTCGCATATAACTGTATTCTTCCGTAAAAGAGCAAGTTGAGACTTGTTAGTATCAAAGCAACCTTAGACTGACGTCTGCAAGTGCTCTGGGGTGTGGGATACCCCACCTTACTAAGTTTGTTATCTTTTGTTGTGGTTTGTTTTCTTGCTATCTGGTGAGCAAATCTGTGATTTTTTTATGTTTTTGTTTCTATTTTTGTGTAATTTAGCCATGGCTTGTCGTTGGTCGTACGAGAAGGAGCAACAGGAACTTTTGAAACTCTGTGAATTTGCCGATACTTTACCTTCCAACACAGATCAAACTGATGAGGAGCCTATAGATAGTGAATCCGATGGTGAACAAAACGTCCACGTTAGCGAGCGTTCGGAAGACTCAGATACGGAGCAGGATATATCAGACCAAGAAGACCTTGAGGAACTTAGTCATCAAAGTTCAAAAAAGTATTTCTGGGGTAAAGATAAAAATACTAGATGGGTAGATTCGCCAGGAAATACAGCTATTCGAACTCGACAAGAGAATATTATTGTGCATTTGCCAGGGCCAAAAACTATTGCTAAACAGGCTAAAATTTCTATTGACTGTTGGAACCTTTTTATAGATGATTTAATGATAAGATCTATAGTTGAATGCACAAATAATATAATTCGTACAAAAGCAGCAAATTATAGTGAAAAATCCATAGTACAGGACACAACAAATATTGAAATTAAACACAGTGAAAGTTATTTACTGCCTGAATTGACTTTTAATGGACATGTATGATATTTTTAATGGGTTTTACAGGCATGAGAAGAAATGAAAAAGTATTGCCGCCTTGATCTCGGTCAAGGCGGCAATACTTTTTCATTTCTTCTCATGCCTGTAAAACCCATTAAAAATATCATACATATTGAAATTAAAGCAGTTTTCGGTCTTCTTTACATGGCTGGAAGGTATAGAGCTAGCAGGATTAATTTGGAAGACCTATGGGCTACTGATGGTTCTGGCATAGATATATTTAGAGCAACAATGCCATTGAAAAGGTTTAGGTTTTTGTTGAGTTGTCTAAGATTTGACAATAAAGAAACCCGCGACGAGAGACTGAAAATTGACAAACTTGCTGCGATTCGGGCTGTTTTTGACCGATTTGTAGAAAATTGCCAGGCAGCGTATACACCCTCTGAATACCTTACAATAGACGAAAAACTGGAGGCATTTCGAGGCAAATGTGGATTCAGGCAATATATACCAAACAAACCGGCCAAATATGGCCTAAAAGTGTTTGCACTTGTAGACTCAAAAACTTTTTATGTACTTAATTTGGAGCCCTATGTCGGTCAACAACAAGAAGGCCCGTACCGTGTATGCAATAAACCTTTAAATGTTGTTTTGCGGCTTGTTGAACCTATAAAAGGATCAAGACGCAACGTGACGTTTGATAACTGGTTCACGAGCTATGAACTAGTCTTAAAATTACTCAAGGAATATAAATTAACAGCAATAGGTACCCTGAAGAAAAATAAACGAGAAATTCCTGCAGAGTTTTTGGTTGCTAAAAAAAGGGAAAAAAAATCTTCGATGTTCCTATTTCAGTCAGACGTTTCTTTGGTGTCGTACATTAGTAAGAAATATAAAATGGTGCTCGTGTTATCAAGTCTTCATCACAGCAATACAATAGACCCTGATTCTGGAGAACTTAGAAAGCCTGAACAAATCACTTTTTATAACATGACAAAAGGAGGGGTAGACACTGTTGATCAAATGTCAGCTACTTATAGTGTGTCAAGAAACAGCAATCGCTGGCCCCTCACTCTCTTTTTTTCGTTATTGAATTCAGCGGCTATTAATGCATTTGTTATTTTCAATCAAAATACGGACTCAAAGTTACAGAGGCGTTTCTTTATCAAGGATTTAGCATTATCTTTGGTAAAACAACATCAGATGAATAGACTACAAAATCCTAGGATTGGTTTATTATTGCGGCGCAAAATTTCACAAATACAAGACACTACACTTGCTGAGGCAGCTGTAGTACCTGCAAAAAGGCAAACATTTTCAAGGAGATGCTATATGTGCATGAGAAATCAGGACCGTAAATCATTTTACACCTGTATGATGTGTAACAGATACATATGTATGGAGCATGCCAACCTAATATGTGACATTTGCAAGGCCTCTGATACTGAATAGGATGTGAGTTATTTAAGATAAATTTAATATTTTATAATATTTTGGACTTTTATGTAGTAGAAAATTATGTTCTTTTCAAAATATTTTTACAGTTTTGCTTTAGAGTCAGCACTTTGTTTTTTATTGTAATTCTATAATGCGAAATACAAAATTTTATAAAAAACCCAATATTTATTTAATTTATCAACCAAGAAAGTTTTACTTTTTTATCTACCATTTAGGAAGCAATAAAATATATAATAATCGAGCAGTAATCTATAAATAACAAAACAAAAGTATCACACATACAATTTTTAAAGGGGTATATCATACCCCACCTTACCATCTTTGATATAAAAAACCAGCTTACCAGCGGAGGGACATTACAGGAACGAATTAAACACCTGCTTTGCAAATTTTTCGAAAAATGATTCTACCTAATTGAGCAGCGAGTATACTAATACACTGTATATTCAGTAAACTTTACTATACAGGGTGATCAATTAAGGCTGGACAGCGGCGGTATCTTGGAAACTAAGCATGCTAGAATCTTGCTGTAAAATTTTCTGAACAAATGTGGCCACACAGATTTCATTTAAAATATTTTGAAGTGCGTAACTTTACCGCTAGGTGGCGCATTTAATAACATATCAAAGAATAGTTGCTCTCTTCAAAAAGTTGCAATACAATGTTGGTCTAAAATAAACTCATTGCAATCTATGTTTATACCTCAATAAAAATTTTTTGTAGCTATGGCAACGACAATAGGTGGGATAGAAGTTTCAAATCTTCAAAATAGCATAACTCAAGTATGGTTCAACCGAATTTAACGAGTAATGGCTAGTTTTAAAGTAAATTTTATGGTTTTCATTATAATCATAATGCAACTGTTTGACAATAGCGGAAGTTAATTGTAACATTTTTATATTTGTTCAAATATCTTTAAAAATCAAATGCAACCCTATAGACGTTTTTGTGGTTGTTCTAGCTCATGCATCAAGAAAGATGAATTTGAAAACCGGAAGTCGATATCTTTTTCCGTTTCTTGGTTATAGTAAAAAAAACTTCAAATTCGTCGTTTGGTTCAGCTAATTTCTTTTAATTGAAATAAAATTAGGTTATATTAAACAAAGGTCACGCGTTTACGCATAAATAACGACTTTTCTCTGGTGTTTCCAATATAAAAAATATAATACCAAATTCTTACTGACACTAGCTGACGGTTAGGTACTGAATTTATAAAGATAGTTAATAGAGTACGGCGACCATGAGTTTTTCTTGTTTTTCATTAACAAGTATTAAAAATGAGGCATACATGATAATGACACAAATTAAAGAAGACAAAAATCGACATCCGGCAAGTATAAAGCAATATTTATTATAAGAGGTAAGATAAAAAAAAAACAACAAAAACACTTTATTTGTAAAATATCATCTGCAAATATTTTTTGGACACTCACTTTTTAAAGAGTTATAAAAGACCTTCAATTTGACAATTCGCTTAAGGCTATAACTAAAAAATAAAGAAAATATGAGTCTTGGGAGTTTTAGGTGGCGAAAAATAATTATTGATCCTCAAAATGTCCACCGCTGCCGGAAAATCACTGTCTAACCTAATCTAATGAGTCGTAATTTATGAGTAAAAGTCTTTTTTTAATGTAACCTCATTTTATTCCAGTGAAAAAAATAGCTGAGCCCGAAGTCGGATTCGCAGTTTTTTTACTATAACCAACAAACAAAGAAAGATATCGACTTCCAGTTTTCAAATTTATCTTGCTTTACTAATGAGCTATAACAGCTAGTAAAAAAAGTCTATAGGGTTGCATTTGATTTTTTAAGATATTTGAACAAATATAAAAATTTTATAACTAACACCCCCTATTGTCAAATAGTTGCAATAAATTATAAATTATTTATGATTGTATTGAAACGCATAAAATTCACTTTAAAACTAGCTATCACTCATTAAATTCGGTTGAACCATACTTGAGTTATGCCATTTTGAAGATTTGAAACTTCTATCCCTCCTATCGTCGTTGACATAGCAACTAAAAAAATGTTCGAACAAAATTTATTAAGAAATAAACATAGATTGCAATGAGTTTATTTTAGACCAACATTGCATTGCAACTTTTTGGAGAAAGAAACGATTCATTGATATGTCATATTAAATATGCCACCTAGCGGCAAAGTTACGCAATTCAAAATATTTGAAATGAAATCTGGATGGCCACGTCTTACTGGAAGTTTCTAGCACGATTAGTTTCCAAGATACAGCCGCTGTCCAGCCTTAATTGATCACCCTGTATAGTAAGTCTCACTGATGGGTAATCTGCGGTATATAAAGTTACAAGTAACTTAAACTTTATTTAAGCCCTTGTATCGAAATACGCTAAATCTAAACACTACTATAATATAAAGTTATAATATACTACTATTTCGTTCGCTGGTATCTCGCCTGCTTTTGGAATTCAGCACTTAGTGTTTAGACTTTGGACTTCCCGTAAAATGCCAGTCCGCCTTTTATATAGGGTAGCTTCCGCTTGCGATATCTTTCTAGACGTTCCTAGACTTCTCTATATTCAGCTTCCCACACCATCTGTGTTGCTAGGAACACTACCTAATGGATTACAGTGTGTTATTAACACCACTTCTGCTTTCCTTCAGCTCTAGTTCGCAGAAGATGCTGACAGTGTCACATTATCCGCTAACACGTAGCAATAAGCACTGCAATATTAATTTTTTGTTTGACAGTTAACCGTCATTATTGGTCGCTTAATTTTTGTTTATTTCGTCAATAGGGTATTTTCATGATTTTTCTAACGGGTAAATCTATTATACAAGCCAAAAGTAAGATCTGTTATAGTAACAGCCGTTTTCAAATTACAGTACGATAAATTTTACGCGCTAAATGCGTTGTTTCTTGTTGCTTGTTGTACGAAACTTGAAGTTAGGAATGCTATAAATATCATAATCAAAGTCATAAGAGACATAAATCAAGAACGGACCAAACTTTTGGTCCACATCCCACACATGCTCATTATTAGGACAAGATAATGCAGGTAATGTCATCTCATCAACCACGTTCTGTATCTCGCTGGTTTGAGCTCAAGCTGAATAACGGCTATTGGAAAATATGGGTACCTTTCACAACAATAACCCATGCGATGTGGTTGCAGACAATGCACCATTTCTTTCTAACATTCTGGACATTTGGAACAGCAAAGGTTAGTTTTTCTGGCGTTAAGACGGTCGCATTTGTTTTTGTGGGATGTGGGGTACCATTTCTGCCATTAATAAACAATTATGTTCAACTAAGGAAATGCATATGAAGACCACGAACCAGTTTAGTCTTTCTGTACTGTACGTGATAAGCCAGTATAAATTCTATTTTTCACAAGTATTTTCACAATTTCTCAAAAATAACGCGAAAGGTAAGTAAATATTGCGTCAAATGTATAATACGTACTTCGAACTTTACATTTTATATAATTACGTAAAACATTATTTTCTAAATAGAAAAATTCCCGCCCAAAACAGCCTCTTATGGTTGCGTAGTCGTGTCACGTCATTTCTCACATTTGGCAATTTAAATAAATATTGTAAACCGGTCCATATGCACAAAGTGGATATTTGGTAATGTTACTTATCGTTAAAGTTTAATCTTCACCACTTTATTTATAACATTTATACCCTGGCAAAATAAATTGAGAAATACAACAGAATTTATATAAAAATGACGTTGTCAAATTGGAAATGAGCAATCTTGACTTCAAAAAAAAGTAGCCTGCATGCCAAAAACACAGACGTGAATTTAATTATCAAATAAAGAATTTAGAATATGAATAAAATTGCAAAAATCATTCAGAATTGTAAAATTACCGTTATCTATAATTTTGGATACTGCCAAATTTTCTAAAAGAATTAATTTTGAAGATTTGTTACAAAAATGTAAAGAATTTAAATTATTTAAAGAAGCAGATGAAGTGATCCGCAGCCTTCGGCAGTCTTACGAGCTTAGAACTATATCCCCTCCGCTAAAAGGACGTCACACTAGTAGCCTAGCGATGTGATGGTGTCTCAGGGGATAATATGCAACGTGTTAAAGAAATTGAAAATTTGCTCTGTAATTTCAGGAGCATTAAGCAATTCTTTTTTAGGACTATTAGTGTCTGACATATTCATCATTCGCAGCAGGCGCTTTTTTTTTGAGAATTTGCTATAAATCTTAATAACCCTATAAACCGACTAACAACTTGGTTACCGAGTGGTTATGTGCACAACATTCCGCGTAGACTTCCAAAATAACATTAAGTGGATACTTTATTTATATCGGCATGATAGGGAAATTGGAAATGAAGGTAGAAAAGTTTTAGCTTAAAAGAACAATATAAAAATTTATAAATCAATTTAAATACCTATTTATTATTTGATGAAGCAAAACAGCACAAGCTTTTGTCAAAAGCTCTCACTTTTTAATGGTGTTATGGGACCCTGACCCTCCTTTACTCCGGACCTTCCTTAATAATATATAATACACAACTAATGGAGTTCAGGGGTCGTCGACCTTGTGGAGTAGAAAATAAAATTTACTGTTATACTTGTCAAGCTTTCCAGTTTATTGAAATTGAGTACCCACATGTAATATTTACAATTATTGAACATTAGGAGCTTTTGTAACATAATAAATGAGTTGAGATTTGTAGCAAGAAACAACCGTACACATTATAAATAGATTAAGTCATATGGAAGCAGGTATAATGTAATTTTTATTAACAATAAAGTGAAAATAGTTAAAATTATCATAAGAGCCTACTACATGTTAAAATAATTTTCACAGAATGAACGATTTGACAGATGGCAGTATCTACAATATTATGTTTCCATATTAGAAATCATGTAGATGTCCAACTCCTTTTCAAACCTTGACTCCAACCCTGAATTACTATCCTTGCCGTGCTGAAAAAGAAAACAAAACAAAAATTTCGGTAGACAAATAAGTACAAATATATAAGGTGAGCCCACTTATATATAATATAATAATATTATGTAAGCGACAAAATTAAGATTACAAACTGACGAAAAACGTTAAAAATAAATTAATAATTACAGAATTCCAAAAGTAACTAGCATGCACCTAAGCTGTTCATATTCCGTATGCCTGTTTGTTCTTTTATTATATGGCGTGCTGCGTTTTATATATATCATACAATCCTAGAATTAATATTTTTCTTGCAAGCTTCTTGCCCTACATAGGGTCGTCACGTGTTCCCAGTTCACATGATCAGTGTTTTAAAACGTGATCATACCTCCTTCTCTTCCATTTTTATGTCTCTTCTATCTGATGAGAGACGGCTTTTTAGTCATTACGATGACTGTCCCATATTTTTGAAAGTTAAAAATAAGTAAACAATCTAAGCCTCTATATAAACCAACACAAACATAGCATAGGATGGAATAGACAGAGCAGGTCTGAGTTCGTTATCTTAGGAAGCGTCTGAAGTTTTCCACGCCGTTTGCAAAAATATGTCTCATTAAAAATACCTCTTAATATAACAAAAGAATGTAAACTACAAACAAACAAACATAATCGCAAATTATTTTGAAGCGAACATTTCCACTTTTCTCATTCAATTAAATGTAGTCTGCCATTAGTGGACTTAGTATGCGCCACCAGGCGTCATCCATATTTAAACGCTGCACGTCGTTACTAATGTTCTACAAACGAAGAAGATACTTATATAAATCCCTATCCATGTAATACTTGAGTAGACAKGATTACAGTGCTCACAATCTATTCTGCACTTCCGTGGACGAAAATAAAGCCTTTCATTGAGAACAAAAATTAGCGATAACTTGAAAATGAAAGGGCGCCTAATATCGATATTTCTATCACGTACTTGTGACATTTTAAGATACGGCCCCGTAAGAAGTTGCGTGACAAATGTACGAAATTAAGAACATAAATCCAGTGAGATAATACGTTGCGAATTAGAGTAATACATCCCCCTGCACGCCTGTAACTTGTGGAAATATGATCGATGTTTTCTATTAGTCGTTTATTACTTACACAGCTGGATTAAAAAATAACAAGGGCGGCGTTGTACGCCGTGCCTCGGGGTTATTTCAGGATTGTACAGATTGTTCTGATCTACCCCGCAATCTGGCTTAAATGTGGAGATCGCTGATGGAGAAAATAAAAGTAAATAACGTATTTAATTACGAGTTAACTGTTTCACACTTGTGTCACATTATTAAATACAGAAATAAAATTACGGTAGTCATTTAACAAAGTGTTTGTGGTTTACAGGTTTACACTCTAGAAAATATCTTTATTGTGCGTAAATTTTGATGGATGCCAATAAATTATTTCCTTGGCATTAAGCAAATACCGTGTCAACTAGTTCTTCAGGGGTGAACATTTTTTTTAATTTGTTGCTTTATCAACAACACAATTTGGAAACATTTAATGTCAAATGATCATTAAAAATTGCAAATACCTGCTTTGCTTGTTATTAAAATAGTCTTGGTATCAATAAATTTCAAGGATCGCATATATCTTCAGAAGTATTAGAAGAAAACCTAACTATACCTTAATACTTCATAGATTAGAAGGTCGTTAAATAAAACCTCTAACGGTGCAAAAATAGGTATACTCTTGTATTAAAAAAACAGTTATCTACGATAATGGGTACAACTTTCTCAAAAAAAAACCGTTTAAGAGTCATCTTCATGATTTTTAAATTGACCAAGAATTCAAAAATGTAAAAATATACAGGTTACTCCATTAAAAAAAATAAGTTTTTAGAGAAAGTGAAAATATTTTCTGCGTACCCACAGGTAAAATTTGTTAAAACTTATGTATTCTTTAATACCTCAAACAAAATGTAGTGTTATTTAACTTTAAAGGACGTGACTACAGTTTGTGTAACTGCTAGTCACTGTTAATAATTTAATGTTGATTTATACAGAATTCGGCAACACACGTTAATCAAAATAATTTCTAATTGTAGGCACGCAGTACAAACCTCTTAATGTAGAATGTTACGGAAATGAACAACAGGTGGATAAATGCAATATTAAATTAATAATGAAACTGTGAGACAGTAAGTTTGTACTTCTTTGTCGTCTTATAAAACAGCATTGCCAAAATGTGTGGCAGATTACATCCATACCTTTTCAAATTAAATTCCGCGCATTCCAAAGTTCCACTGTAGATGAATTACCAGCACTGCGCGATATTATTCCACCTGTCAGTTTCATTTTAATAAATCAAGCTCACTGGGCTTAGCAATATCAGTCACTTAGACATGGTATGAGAATACAGTATTGTGCAGGTGTATAACGTTGCAAAAAATAAGATACTGCTATAAACTCGCTATTGAGTAATAAATGTACCTACATAGATGGCTACAGACATTTTTTAAATATATTCAAATATACATGGTGTTCCATAGTTTCAGGGCGGTACTAAGCTTTATTCTTTTTTTCGCATGGTTGCCAATATATTTGACATTTTATAAAAAAGATACCAAATTACATTCGCTTAGATAAAAAAATACCTAGTAAAATTTTGTAAACTGTTTATCGAGTTTTCGAAAACGTGAGACTTCATAATTTTAAATAAAAAACCTTGTATATTTTAAAGGGATCATATGCGTCTTTAACATTCCATTTCTTGTTGATTGCATCATACGTACAAAACAAATTGTTTTGAGACATTAATTTGTCAAAAATTACCAATTCATTAGTGTATACGTCTCTTAACCAATTGCGAAAAAATTTATACAGAATCTTATCACCTATCGCTGAGTATACATATATACAAAAGGAATGTGCGCAGAAACCAAACGTAAAGTACTAAAATAGTAAACAAAAAACAACATTACTTATTTATTTAAATACACAATAGTAGTGTTCTAATTTGCACGTCGTTTTATTCTAGCTCAAGTGAAAACAGGAAATTATTGTATTCTGTGCAAGCTTTTATCGACATCAACTGCTATTTTCAGTTACTTCTATGAAACATCTACGGTATGCATGCATTATGATTGTCTAATCTAAAGCAGACCTATCTTCTAACACATCCTGATCAAAATAAATAATTTATACATGGTCCACGATCGTACCAGTAAGCGAAAAATAAGTTCCGCTACCGTCTAAAAAAGTTATCGAGAAAACTTAGGTCGGCTGTTACGATAAATTAATTGTAAATTGGATTCACTTTCCGTGGTTCTATACCCCTAAAGGCAGGCTACCAGGAATACGTCGCTCTTTGGTATAAAACCACCAGAGCATAGAGGGAATCGGTCCGCTTTGCATAAGGCTACTTTACAGCGCACGCTGTGTTGATAATATCAATTTGATTCCCAAAATTACCTAAGCGAATAGCGATGGTTCATTTATCTTTCAAAAAGTGTGGAAATGATAAGATTCTGTTGTTACTTGTGCAACAATTTTAGAACAGATTTGCGTCAGATAATGAAAATCCGCTGCAAATTGAATCAGTACTTCCAGATCAAGTTGTCAAAATGAAATTTACGCTTTTATTTCTTATATTATACCATCAATAATGAGGTTTTGAGCATTTTTTATCTCTAGACATTTTTTTCTACGCCAAACGGTTCTCGTGATATTAGCAAAAATCCATAAATTTGTAAAATCGGTTTTGTCTAAATAACTGGAAAATTATTAACTAAATWAAACAATTGTAAGAATACTTTTCGATCAGAAATTTAATTTTCTATATAATAGCAAAATTTAAAAAGYAATGTGTGTACAAGGTCCAAAATTCATTTTTTGGAAATATTTCGAAAATGTCAAAATTTTGGAAACTTTTTATTTTAAGTATTTTCTGAGATATTTGGGAAAAACCGATCTTTTAAATGACCGTTTTTTTCCTTCTAAACAGTTTGCCGCACCGAAAATTTATAGGGACTAATAATACTCGCAATTCTACTACTAATCACATACTAAAAGGCAAAAAATAAATGTTTGCAAAAAGGGTAGTTACCCCACAATTTTAGGGAACAGGGCCCTATACCCTACTCACCCCAAAAACAGCATGTTGCTTTGGGTAATTGAGATTTATATGTATGCCAAATTTCAAGTTTATATGTTGTATTTCGAAAGTTATCGCGTCCACACACAGACAGACATACAAACACGAAATATTTGCTCAAATTTTGTTTTGGACGTTTTCGAGCATTTTAAAGTAAATAAAAAATTTTGAAAATTTCTGTGGCGATACAATACTTCCCATCCGTTGGATGTGGAAGTAAAATTAAGTACAGAAATACGACTACTCTATATATTTCTTATATTATGAGGGTAATACTTATTTCACACTAAACTTCAGAAGTATATCAAATAAGAGTGATGCTTCTGCAGTCAACGTTTATTAAAAATACACATACAAGTTAGATTCCTTCCTCTTTCTTGCACTTGATTTATCAGTATCTCTGTCATTGTGCTTATAGTATTTAATTCTCATTATAATATAACAATAAACAAAAATTTGAAAGTATTTCTGCTTCGCGTTCATTACAAGGAAACGAAATAGAATATGTGTTTGAAAACAATTCATCCACTACATTGTCAAAAACAACACTTAATATGTTTAGTTAAAATATTTTTTAAACTGTGAAATGATCTGATTTGGATGACTTAGCCGTCTTCTGGATTTTAAAATAATAAGTCTAGATGAAGGACCAGCTGTATCAGAAACACTTATTCTATAAAGATGATCCTTACATGTGGAGCAATTCGACGATTTCAATTTTTTTGCATATAAAGCTCTATCGGAAAAATTACTGTTACAGTTCGGCATCACACAATACTTTCACATTTTTGTTATTTCAAAAAACTTCACACAAATGCCGCACCGAATGTATGGTTATGCATGCCACCGGCGAGCACTTTTACTACTATATTGGATCTCTTACTAGACCTCTCTCTTCCAAACTGACTACGAATCTGGGCCGCAGTTGCATACAGTTACCATACGGTCGTGCGTATACCTCTCTATCTACTACCGTTTATAAAACTAAGCTGCGTGTCACCCATTATAGAGCATTCTGCATTCCCTATTGGGAAAGATTTATTCTATTCTAATTGGAATACAAAAGAATAACCTTGGTGGACACGCAATTGCAACTTTTCTTCAAATCCATTTGTTTTGACATTCCCTGTCTTAAATGCAGGGAAGCATTTAGTAGTTTAGGAAGGTCATAGAGAAAATGAACGAGCGAGCATAACATTTAGTACATTATTAAAAAGAAGCTCATATTGAAATTATTATACTGCTATGCACGTTACCTAAACCCATTTCTAGTGTACTATCTACGATTCTCGCGGTAATAAAATATCCATAAAAACCCAAACAGAGAAAATGTTAATTTAAGTCGGTGTTTGTGGCGCGAACATCCTCGCCGGCATTGCAAAAATATATATTTCCAAAATAAAAAATATACTAGAACCTAGCCAAGTTAAAAGGGATACATTTGCTAAGTTTTTAGCTTTACACTACTTATTCTAGTAGCCAACCATTTCCAGGCAAAACCTTGACAATGACCCAACAGAGTTAAACAAGCAGCTGCAAATTATCTTGCTACACAACAGCTAGTGTGTTCTGGAGCTAGCGGATTGGATTTTACGTGATTCTAAGGTATTTAAAAATTTCAATCTCCGTCTATTTTTAGTATGACTGGACAATCTGATCTGGAAGCTGTTCGCGAGAGAAACCATTGTTCAAAACTGAAATATCCTTACACATTTGCATATTCTTTTACAATTTGCTTAGGCAAACCCTAACATATTTATTAATTTATCTATCTCTCTATCAATACTAATGTGTTCTTGAAGCGCTTTGCGATAATAATCATCGCATTAGTACTGATAAAAGCTAAGTATAAAATGAACTAGCTAAACTCAATACTAAGCGCTTACAAATTGTATTAGTACAAAAAATATATGCTTCTCTTTGCCCTTTAAATAGAACAAGTTCATAAAAGTGTCATCATAATCCATCAGCTTTTTAAAGAATACCATACTAACGTCCAAAACATAAGAATATATTCTAATTATGTCGCACAGCCGAAGATTATTAAAAGCAAAAGCGCTCCGTCCAAGCTCACGGACGCAATAACTTCGTCGTAGGCGAATTCAAAAACATGGTGCTTATTTCAATGATTCAGGAAGGTAATATTAAATTTATGTACGCTTTTAGATCATGTAAACATTTATCAAAGAAGTTGAACCCGCTGGGTGTTCCTTTTTTAAAGAAACCGCTCCATTTTCGTACATTTGAACTGGTAACGATGAATCGACCGGCGTTCAGAATACATAAAAAAGCTCTCAAGCTTGGTGTTACACAAAAGCTCTCATCTAGCGCTAGATAAATCTGGGAAATGCACGTTTAGGCTCTACAATGCATATTTCTGATATTAGTACGTATCTGACGTGTTCCTCTCATTTGCATTTCACGGAATGCACTTAAAAATTACAAATTGCACTCCTCGGGTGGTGTGTGCGCTATTTATCAGACTTTCTAATATGGCGGAGCGTTCATMTCCAACTTAAAACTTTAATTCTTGCGCATTAGGCTTGATAGATGTTTTCCGCTACCCTGCACGCGATTGCTCGAAATTTGATTCATTTTTCAGTTATGTCAGGAGAACAAGAAAAGGCGCACTCTCTAGGAAGCGATGTAAGGATTTAGCCTGCAGTTTCTCTAGGGATATTTATAATGAACTTTATAGTTTTAATTTAACTCTGTGCATAAGTTAGCTAGATATTAAAGTATTTATACTAGGAAGTGGAAAACAGCGCTGTGAGGCCGCCTTTCAAAACTGTTTTTACGATATTAGTTGTACATGGATCCGTCTGATCCAGAAGCAGCTTCTTTGCATCAAATGTGTGGAACACTGTTTCACTTTTTATTGCACACAATGTCATCTGCTTCATTTAAATGCATTCTATATATATTTCAGTACACAATGGAAATTCAACGATTTCTCTTAAGTAAAATAGAATTATTATTCGAAACTAAAATATAACAAAACCAATTTCATTTCTATTGTTAAACAGGAATATAATAATTTTTAGATAATATAATTGCTGGTGTTTCAGCGTCTAAAGAAAGTGAGTATATAGCAAATATAGAAGCTTGGGACGAAAATACACCGCCAAGGTTACAAATATAAATTTTCACTTGGCTCTGCTGAACTTGCGTGAAGAGAAATGAAGGAACGTCATGCCTGGTTCACTATTTTCGGAAGAATACACTACGAGAAACAAAACCGTATATTAATAATAATAATATTAATGTTAATTATTAATTACTTATACATAATCTTATGCAGTAAGTCGTTGTCCAGTAAGGAGAAAAGAGAGAGAAAAGAAAACACCCTTGGCCAATACAGAATTATGCCAATTGGTGTGCACAATATAAGTAGTAAATGGACCAAAAAGTCTGTAGAGTTTGCAAATTATTCTCAAATCATTTTCATCAAGCTACTGCCGTTTAACTATTGGCAAAAGCTCATTAAAATAATAGGGCATGGTAATAATAATTCTATCAAACTCTATTTACTATTAGATCAAGAGCACCCTGAAATATACCTAATGAATAGGACCAATCTAAGAATAACTGTAAGATCAAGTAATACCACCGATATTTCCAGCACTTCACAAATGACACAATGTGTTGTTGAAATTAAAACTTTTATCAGTATCGTAAAATAAACAAGAAATAAATACKTMACTCTATAAATTATAGAAATATCGACKTCGATATTGAACATAAGTATAGACGTGAAATAAAGTAAAACATAAAAAAATCCCATATAGAACTTAGCAAAAGTATATGCTATGGATAGAGGGGTTACCTACATTAGAGAAAATTTTTAATTATATTTACTTATACAACGTGTTACATATTTTTAGAGCAGTATACAACTTTATTTCTATATAAAACGGCATCGTTTTTAGTGTATTCCAGTGCGTCAAATTTAGAAGTTATTAAATTTAAAATAAGGAGAGTAAGAAAAGAACGCCGACAGAAAAAACTGAAGCACACAGGCCAGACATTTACTGTAGAGCACCATCACCTTACCTGGAGCTCGAAATAAACGCAAAGAAGCACTGACACACAGTAATCAGAATTGGCACTTGGACCTTCAGAGGATATATAAACCTAGAAGCGCAACGAAATTGATGAATCATTGTGGAATACGCATATGATCGAAGGAATAGTAACAAATCMCTACAAATGGCCTAAGCGGAGGGTAAAATAGGAAAAGCAACCGGGGAGTAGCCCTTCTAGTGAAAAAAAGTACATACAGAAAAGTGACAACAGAAACAATAAATGAAAGCATAATTGCAGCCAATATACTAAACAAAAGGAGAGAGGAGAATAATATTCTCCTAAGTGTAGGAAATGAACGGCATATCATATTCCTCAAAGTAAAAAGACCGTGCTATACGTGGAGAACAATCGTGGAGATGATCGTAAAGAAATCAAATAAAATAGAAGAAGAGTGGTTAGAATTTGCAATAGACAAGAAAGCAATAAATAAAGAGGTCCTATTAACCTAAACACAACGCCGGGCAGCAGTTCATCTGAAAAGGAAGAATAATGGAGCCGAACTAAGCCAACATTGAACAAAAAACTAGTTGGATGTACTCCGAAAATCTCCTCATTTAGTGAGACCTCACTGGCAAGAAGCATTCCACCCCTCCAACCCAATGTAGATCTAACCGGCCCGGGGGTATATTCGGTAGTACATGAAATAGTGTGATTCCCTAAGATTTCATATTGTACTAAAAATGTGCACATATTTTTTTCAATCTGCTCTCCAAAATCCAAATGGGAAAACACTGAAGTTAGAAAAACAATTTCCATTATCAGAACTACCTCACCATGACGAACAAACTTCACACTTGCTAATTCTTATATTAGAAATTGTCACTCTGATGTGTGCATTTCCCCGTTTGAATACCAAAAGAGAGCTAATATTGCAAGTGTCCGATAAATTCATGTAATGTTAGAATTGGGAAACAAATAAATTCGCACAAATATTTTAAAGACGCAATAAGTTACACAATGTTTCAAGTGTCAGATAAATGCAGGTGAGAGAAACTGGAATAATTGGAGTTCAAAAAACGCTCTCTGTTTGCCAGATTTGCCTTTTACCGATTACCACTCTGCGTTACTTCTGGACGACCATAAAAAGGAAAATATATCATTATTTATAAAAAACCTAGGTTTTACTAAAATGATATGCATAATAATATCTCGTTGGCAGAAAACTGTACAGGCCGATTTTTATTTTAATTAAATACCTTCATTCGTGTTTTTATTTTACATGAAATAATCATAATTTGTTATACAGGGTTTCTATAAATGATTCATGGCTCATGCATCCAGAGCGTTTATGGAAATTATCGATTAAATTAATTTGCCGCCTCTCAGGAATGTGATGCATCCTTGTCATCTATGGATTTTTGAATTATTTGATGTATTTTAATAAGAAAAAAACGCCGGGAGTGTATATCCAACATATTCCTTAGTGTTTTGTGGGATAATTAACTTTAAGGTTGCAGAAAGTTCACATTTCGGAGTTGGGGAGAGGGGGGGGGGGATTGATCTGCAACCTCCAGTACTAACGGCGCTTGCTATCGCCGTGCATATTGTAGCTTAGCAGCAGTAACAAAAAGACGGCACAAGAATTCAAAAGTCAACGCCACCCGCGTTCCATGAATCATTTATAGAAACCCTTTATAACGCAATACTTCGGTCCTATAGTATTTACTAATTAGCACTCGACACTGCTTGCAAACATCAGAGACTAAAATTTAGGCAGCAAAAATAATTGCTTTATATCATAAGGGACCGATATTCCTAGTGCATTTGTATTTATGTACTAGTAAATAATACATAGGTACTCTTACTTTGTTTGCACTGCAAATAATAATGAAAAGAATATGTACATATAAGTATTCAAAACTTTTACAACGATGTATAAAGAATTACAGAAAATGTAAGCTAGTTAACCTTATTCTTCCTATACTTTGCAGATTCTCCATGCTATTGTAACACTGTAAAACCAGCAAAGCTTTTAAAAAATAATTCTAGGTAATATAACAATCAAATGATATCTGGCTTCGTAGCTTTGTTACTCAGATGGATTTCTTTACTCGTGAGTTCCGGTGTATTTTCAGTCTATCAGACGGAAAAAGTGTGTAGTTGTAGTTACGCCAACGACCGTAATTGGTCTCTTTTGACATTTCATTTATGTACGTTCTGTATTATTTCAAAAAACGACTGCTAAGGCAAATCAGTTCTTTGAAATAACACTCATGGTGAATTAATTCTACATGTGCCCCAATAGCCAGACAAACAAAATCGTAAGGGCAATACAACCTTGTTTATTTGTTTCGTGATCAAAAGAAAAAAATGTCGCTAGGAAGGTCAAAGCCTAGGGCGTATGTCACAAGGAGAAAAGTAAATTTAATCAGTTTCAGGAATGGCCATTTTTACGAAACAAAATGAATGCCTCACTCAGTATTGATATAAAACATCGTTATATGAAGTCAGCAAATGAAGTTTCAGAACATCGAATGCCAAAAATTGTAGGTAGAATTAACAATTTGATTGTAATACTTATAGTAACTCAGAGTAAACGTAGATACAAAGCAGAAGTCTTAAATTAATCTACATGTGCTGTATATATCACCAGCTTAATACATATTCCTAATGGGGTTGTTGCCCTTGACAGTAAATCGTTATTATAATACATGTGCGACTTTGCTTGGACCTAATGAAGTTAGAAGCTGGCAATAGAAAAAATATTTTTAATGTTTTTGTATCTTATTTTTACCTTTAAAGGTTTACCGCCAAATTCAAATATTTCGTGATACGTCACCGTTCCTGGAGACGTAATCCGCTATTCATTCAGAAACTTCATCTCGGCCGACAAGAATGCCAGGATCAGAAAATGGCGTGGCAACATCACACAGTAACACCGCACTAAGCGCGCCAGGGAACGCTGACATCAGAGATTCAAACTTTAAACATAAACAATCTTTTTTTAAGCATTAACTAAGCGCTTAGCAATAAATAAAAATAACAGGTCTATATTTTTTCATGTAGATTCATATTCTGCAATAAAAGATATGGGGGCAACAGGCCCATTGTAATAATTCCAAACACAAAAGCAAGTGTGGTATAACAAACGGCAATATAATCAAAGAACTTGCTTGTATACTTAGAATCATGGACGTACCCAGCTTTTGGTCTAGGGGGGGGGCAAAGCAGGAATTTCCGTTATTGAATAATTCAACATACATTAAAATGCGCCTTTATCGGCTTATGTACCTTGTACCTAAGTAGGTAATTAGCAACCTTCGTTGATTTTCTGCAAGGTGACTTAAAACATTTTCTGTGAAGACCCAAATTTTTTATTAGCTCCTTAATCCCTAATTCAATTATTGATGATCTCAGTTAGGTGATATCTAGCGCATTCAGTTGCATCTCTAACATGTTTAACAAGAGATGATTTGATACATTTTATTTGGAAGAATGAAGATCCGTGATCCACATAATGTATAGTAATGTCAAAAGAAGTACTATGGAAAGATAAATTTCTCTTTAAGCGTCTACTAACAGGGCCACGTTTTATGATTTTGAATTCGGACATATCAAAGACTAATCAATTAACCGATGCGCTTCTAGTTTATTTTCAACTTTTCACACTAAAAACTTTAGAAATTTAATTTAGGACTGAATATGTAGCTAGTAAAGATTAAAAAAACATATCAAAACTCAGAATGAGGAAACAACCTGGTTGTGAAACAATACCTAAGACTATAATGATGTACGCTGCTGGTTTCTTAGTTAAACTTAAAAATACAAGTTACAAGCATTATGCTTCAGCTGGACAAACACCCCCAATCGGCATTAAATTAATGGTAGTTTTATCTCTAACAATTTTTATTTTTTTAATTTATTTAAATTGTTCTCAAGCTGCTGCTAAAATCTTTTCATGTATTGTATTCATCTTGCTGGCTGTCATTGAAATGCAAAATAAGGCTCAATATCGCCAAAAACGTATGTTATAAAATTTTACGGAATATACTTGACTACTGAAATCTGCAGGGATTGGCAATTAAAGGCTTAGTATATTTGGTCAGTTTTTAATAAAAGTGCTCATCCAAATCAAGTAAATTCTCAGCCACGACAAAGCAAATTGAAGTTGAGTTTGCCTTATGTACAAGGCCTTTCGGAAAAATTAAAGAGGATGCTTAGAAAATACGATAGTTGTTGATAGTACATATAATAATTTAGATAAAATTTTTAAGTTCTACTAAAGATAAAGTACATTTAGAAAGTGGAGGTGTTTACAAAATTACTTGTTCTTGCGGAAAGTGTTACATAGGTCAAACTAAAAGAAAAGTAGGTACGCGTTTGAAAGAACACATACGAGCTACTAGGTTGCAACATATAGATAAATCTTCCGTAGCTGAACACTCATATTTGACTAAACACATGATTGATTTTGATAAAACAAAAATTTTACATAGAGAAAAATATTATCACAAACGTCTAATAAAAGAAGCTATAGAAATTTGTAGGAATACTAATAATTTTAATAGGGATTGTGGAAATTATGAGTTAGGTGACATTTGGAAGGCTATTTTGTAGTTATCTTTTATCAAGTAGTTCGGGTATATCTAGTAGGTAGGTAGTTCCTTTTTCATCGTTAGGTTCCTTTTTTATCAGGTTGGCACGTTGTTTCTATGACGTCTCGCATCCTTGGTGATTTGTTTATTTACTTTCAAAATTTTGTTTGAACTTGTGTCAGGCAAATTTTGAGGTTCTTCGTCTTTGACAAAGATTACAGGTGTAATCGAAACGTCAGACTATTAACTTTTTGTCAGTGTTTTCAAGTGACAGCGATCTATCCGACAAAATATTATCTTATGCTTAGTATAAATTATTACAAATGTAGGTATTCCTTACGATTAATTAATCTTATAAGGGCAATGTAAGTTATACTTCGATTGATACTTCTGCGACAATTTTTACGTGACATAAAAGTAATTTATGTTTTTAACTTTAATCAGATATGCATAGTAAGAATGCTTAAAACGCCTAATGCCGTCATCTGAAACTAAATATATGAGCACATCGATAATACTCCATTAAACTTGGACATGAGCAAATTGGGATTAAAAACCGTGATCGCATTAATCTGATATTTTAAATAACTCAAATCTTAGTACTTCTTTTTGCTCTCTGGCTAAATCGAGAATAATGCTTTTGAGTTGAATATATCAATGCTAGATAATAGCCAGACACTGCAACACATCAGCAAAATGATAGCGTATTACATCTCAATAAATGTTTGAGGATGATTTTATTGTACACATTATGAGTACCGTGTATAACAAGAATTAGATACTTGCACAAAATTTTGCAAGACATGCTTTGTTATGAACACCGTACATAATATACCATCTTTTTTAGACTGAGCATTTTGGTTTATACGAATATCACATTTTTCATTTAGCTATTATTTTTTTAAGTTGTCAACCTCCATAGTCCGTCAGTGCACTGCTTTCAAAAATTAATCCACCACTTAATATTTTAACTAAATTAAGCCTCATTCAAATAAGCTGAAATATATTTTATCGGATTTTCAAAAAACTTTTGTATTTGGCATTTTAACATCACTTTCATAACTTTTAGTTCGAATGAATTTTTGCTCAAAATAACTGATATTTTTGAAAGTATTTTGTTTCTCTGTATTAATTGTTAAAATGTAACGCGAATTTAGAAATTTGGAACGAAGAAATCTGTGTATTCCATATAACAGAATCATGCATAGTTGAACAATCCCTATAAGAAAACGTATTAGAAGAGCTTAAGAAAGTATAGAAATAGTGTTATGACTCCTGACCAAGATAATCTTGGAAACCGTTTGACAATGAATGCCACTTGCATAGGTCAAATATGGGTTCTGGATGAAAATTGTGAAATACGCTTATCCATGAATTTTACTTCCTTTACAAATTTCGTAAATACATACTTTAACCCCGTACGTAATGCGAGGGGGAAGCAATACAACGGCCGTCAGAACTACATTCTAATTTAATTGAGAAACATGCAATACATTAATTTAACAGGGACAGAACGAATTATTTAACTTAAATCTTTTGCTATCGGATTGACAGACTAGGGTAGGTCGATCTCCGTTAGTCCCGTGCACGGTTAACTGCCGTATTGAGATGGGACACACATCACATGATTGGGTACTAGGTGTTACAGCACTTGATTAACCAGCTAAATGTATGGAAGGTGGGAACGAAAGTTGACAGTCCAAGTCCGGGAGGTGGGCAGCTGCCCTCCCTTGCCCCCCCCCTTCGGTACGACTATGCTTAGAATTATTTATAACTATTGAATAATGAACCACATGTTGGTGCCTAGTTACTTACGGTCTACAAAAGAGTTAATTAATTGTAACAAAATTCCTAAGTTTTTGTAAATACCTGCAATGTTAATACTTATCGAAAGCAATTTATTTTATTTATAGCCACAGAGGTGCTAAAATTTTGAAATCTTTAGGTGACAAATAAGTAAACTGTAAAAAATTTGAATGCAATACATTCCACGGTTAATAACTATGTTCACGTAGGGCTCAAAATGAGCTCCCTTAACGCGTACCAAATGACAACAAATTGGCTCAGGCACTTACCTTGGTGTAAGATGGGGTGAGTGTGAGGGTGTGTTTGTTGCATGCGTGTGTGTGTAGACTTAATGCACTAGCATGTATGCGTGTGTGTGCTTCAAAAACAACTCAAACTAACTAATTTCTTGATGCTCTGTGATTCTTCGCGCACGCCGAAGGAGTCAGGGAAAAAAAGGAATGGAACTAGGTACCCTAAATAAGTGCCCGAAAAACCAAAACTAAATGAACCAATTAATTGAAAAATTACAAAATGTTGATCCTTGTTATCGAACAAATATGAAAAACTATAAAATTCTCTAACATACCGCTCACCAAAATGTGTACATTTAAACAACTATTGCAAAGGTAACGGGCATAGTTTAACTATAGGCCGTTTAAAGATACCCTGTTGGGTTTTGACAGTAGCAACTCGCGATACTCCATCTTTACCAGAGTACAATTCCATGACGCGAGCTAAAGGCCACCGAAGTGGGGCCGTCAATTCATTTTTAATTAYAACTAAACTTCCAATAGAAATATGTGAACCTGGCTTGTTCCATTTATGACGCTGTTGCAATGTATACAGATATTCTGTATGCCATCGAGACCAGAATCTTGCTGTAAACGAACAAGCAGTTGCCAACGATCGAGCTACTGATATTCAGGTTAGTCAAGCCAGAGCAAGGAGGAGCAGTTGGTTGCAACGTCAGGAAGTGGCCTGGCGTTAGAGGCGTCAAGTCATTAGGGTCCGAACTTAAAGGCGTTAGAGGCCTTGAATTCAAAATGGCTTCGATTTGCGTAAAGACCGTGTAAAGTTCTTCATAAGTTAATATTTGCGAACCAACCACTCGAATAAGATGAGTTTTTACTGCTGTGAGGACTGGAAGGTGGATTAAAATGCCAATTCAGTTTTTCATTCTCGGACGCCCCTTGCATCAGCCTACAAAGCTCAGTGTAGGCTCCTCGAAAATTTGTGCCGCAATCACTGTAAATATAAATTACAGCGTCCCCTTCGAGAAATGAAGCGACGAAAAGCCGCGAGAAATGATTCCGAAGACAAATCAGATGCCAGACAAAAAGGCACAAGTAAGCCTTTGTAGTTTTAGCTCCACGCGTTTTGCTCATAGTAATGGTAAAAGGTCCAGCAAAATCTACACCGCTACAATTGAACGGTTTCACTTCACGAACACGAGGAGAGGGCAGATCTCCCATTAAAGGTGTTGAAACTAAAGGCTTAACGCGAAAACACCTAATGCATTGTGATAAACATGATCTAATAGCGCGGTTTGACGATAAAATCCAAAATTTTTGAGCAAGCAAATGTGACAATGTTTTCAAACCGGGGTGACAATTTTGAATATGAGTTCTCTCGATTATCAGCTCTGTTAAACGAGAGCATCGAGGAAGAATGGCGGGATGCATACTCTCATAAGATATATCCGCATGTGATAAGCGCCCGCCCACCCTAAGGACTCCCCGTTCATCAAGAAATGGGTTTAACTTACGAAGAGGCTTAGGACACAATGATTTTGAACGAAGAGCGTGTATTTCCGTTTCGAAAAAGATAGCTTGAACTCTTTTCACAAGAAGCATCAATGCCATATACAATTCTTCTTGATTAAAGTGCGCTGTCAATTTTTTTGTTACTCGGTTGACAATTACGAACAAATCGATAACAATAAGCAATAGTACGTTCTATTTTATCTAGAGATGAATATCTTACGAGTAATGCATCCAACGATTCCAATGATACCAACGAACATAGTGTAGTTTGTTTATTTTCGATCTGGCAGTACTTCTCTGTTTGAGCCGTCATAGCAGGTTCTTGAGAAGGCCAGTTTTCGGAATCCAAAAGTAACCATTTAGGGCCATTCCACCATAATAAATGTTCGACCAACTCACTAGCGAATAAACCCCTAGACGCACAGTCCGCGGGATTATCTGTAGAGGGAACATAGTTGCATGAGGAAGGATGTAGAACTTGGATATAACTAACGCGGTTAGCCACGAATGTCTTTAGACGATGGGGAACTGTTTTGATCCAACTCAGCGATACAATCGAATCAGTCCATGCAACAATTCTCGTGAAGGTTAATTCATCCGAGTAAATCTGACGAAGTGTAGCAACTAATTTAGCTAACAGGAATGCACCACACAGCTTTAATCTTGGTATCGAAATAGTTTTTAAGGGCGCTACCTTCGATTTTGCCKTTAGTAGCTGTACATTAACTGTAGAGCCGCAGTGAATGCGAAGATAAGCTACGGCAGCATATCCCTTTTCAGATGCATCGCAAAACAAATGAAGCTCATAGAAAGCAAGTGAATTGAGGTTCAAATTTCTGGGAATTGTTAAGTGAGGTATTAGCCACATCTCTGACTGAAATCTGGCCCACACACGTTCTATGGCTTCAGGGACCTTGTCATCCCAATCGAGACCCAATGACCACAGCTGCTGTATGATAGATTTGGCCACCATAATTAAAGGCGACAAAAATCCGAGGGGATCAAATAACCTGGCAATGTCCGACAAAAGTGAACTTTTGGTGCAATTACTGCTAAATGTGCAGACGCTGTATGAGAACTGCAAATCCAAAATTTTTACTGCAATATCATTATCAAAAGGTATAGGAATTTGAGATTGATCTTCCGACAAGTGTTTTAACAAATTTGGATGATTTGCAGCCCATTTTCTCAATTCAAATCCTCCTTTAGCAAACAATTCAACTAGCTGTTGTTGCGTGGCCAACGCAACTTCTATTGACGCAGAACCACTAACGATGTCATAACATAAATGTCTGATTTCAAAACCTCGACAGCGAGAGGAAAATTAACAGCTTCGTATGAAGCTAACTGATTAATAGTACGAAGTGCTAAGAAAGGTGCTGAAGAGACTCCGTAAGTGACTGTTTTTAATCGAAAGTCCTGGTTGATCTGGAGACGATCTCCAAACTATCCTCTGGTAGTCACAGTGAGATGGCTGTACAAGTATTTGCCTGTACATTTGTTTGATATCAGCAGTGAAAACAATTTTGTGAAGGCGAAAATGTGACAGGAGTATGACGATATCTTTTTGCAACTTTGGACCCACCAACAAACAATCATTTAATGAGACACCATTTGCGTCGGGACAAGAAGCATCGAAGACGACTCGAAGTTTTGTCGTTGTACTCTCAGGCCAGACGACGCAATGATGCGGTATATAATAACCATCAAAGTTTTTTGGACGTTGAACGATCTCCATGTGTCCAGAATCTAAATAATTTTGCATGAAATTTGTATAAGCTTCAGAAATAGGCGGATTTTGAGCTAGTTTTCGCTCCAACGAATAGAGGCAACGGAGGGCTATTTCACGAGATCCAACAAAGTTTTGTTCAGTCTTGAACGGCAACGAAACTACATAGCGACCGTATGTATTACGATACACGGTTTTTTTGAAGATGTTTTCACATTCGATATCTTCAGGAAATAACATCGTGACATCTGGTAGATTTTCGATTTCCCAAAATTTTAGCATCGTTTTGTTTAGCTAATTGTTTAGCGTAAGGTGAAAAGAATTTACCGACGAATGCGAATACAATGATGAATTACCCATTAAGATCCACCCAAATATTGTTTCCATGGCCACCGGTTCACTGAATTTCCCGAAAACTCGACTACATTTTAAAATCCATGGAAAAATCGATGCGCCTAAAAGCATGTCGATTTTGCCTGGTCTATCAAAGGATGAATCCGAAAATTTTATATTCACAAGATGTTTCCGTTGTGAAGTATTTAGTCGAGTATTTGGCATTAAACCGCAAATTTGTGGAACGAGTACAAAATCCATACGATGTGATGGATCAGTTTGAGCAATGGGACGGACGATGCATGTGGTTTGACCTCGAGGTATTGACGAAGGCAGGTCGGATGTATCTTGTCCCATTACGTATAAAGGAACATCAATCGAATTTCTGCGTAACTTTAAACGATGAAAGCATCTTTCAGTCAAAATATTTGCTTGGCTTCCAGAATCCAATAAGGCCCTTACTACATGAGGGTGCCCTTGCGAGTCAAGAACCTCCAATTGTACTGTCGCTAAGATGACTGAACATGCATTCGAAGAACACTGCAATGGAGTGCTTGTAGAAACAAAAAGATTGGTGGGAGGATCTATACGACGATCCGCTTCAGAACAAACTTCACTAGGACCTACGGTATCTGGTATCGGCTCTTGTGGTGATTGAGGTGCGAAATGAAGTAAAGTATGGTGTTTCGAGTGACACACCTTACACGACGACGACGAAGAACAATTTTTTGTCATGTGGTTAGATCTCAAACAATTGTAACACAATCCTTTCTGTTTAGCTAATTGATATCGATCGAAGGGGGATTTCTTCTTTAAGATTGGACATTTGTAGATCGAATGATCTGAACAACAAACCGAACAATTCTGTGACGAGTCAACACTTTGGGTTACCAAAGTAGAAACGTGCGAGTGACCTTTCAAAGGTGACGAAAGTCGTTTGCTTGAGGGTAACGAATCGAGAGATTTACAATGATTTTTCAAAAACTTTATCAAAAGGGCTAAATTTGGAATTTCCTCAGAGGAAGATGTCAATTCAAACTGCCGACGGGTTTCGTTATCTAGCTTATCCAGTAAAAGCGTAACCAGAATAAAATCCCATTGATCTGTGGGAAGACCAATTAGTTTAAGCGCCTGAATATTCTCCGAAAACGAATCAATCAAATTACGAAGATTTTTGGCAGATTCATCTCTCAAGGTGGGTAAATTTTGAATTTCCCTCCAATAAAATGTTGCTAAGCTTCGAGTATTGTTATAGCGTTCTAACAGCGATGAGTAAACAAATGGATAGTTATCGTTGGTCATTGGCAACGTTTTTGCAAGCGTTAATGGTTCCTTCTTTAGAGCAGAAATCAGATATTGAAAACGTTCAATGTTTGAGAGAGAAGCGTTATTATGTATCATTGAGGAAAACATATCTCGATAAGTAGGCCACATTCGCAAGTTACCGTCAAACTCCGGCAAATTAACTTTTGGCAATTTTACAGTTGAGTGTGAAGCAGCGTTTGGAGCTACTCTTTCGATTTCATGTCGCGTTGGACGCGTTTCTTCAAAAAGTTGTTCGTACCGCGACAAAACGTAATAATAATCGTTATCAAATGTTTTGCGAATTCTATCTTCTGCTTCAAAGTCAGGTTCCCTCTGAGCTGATAAGTTTGTCAAAATTGAAACGTGTAACTGTCGAAATTCTTCATACAATGAATTAACAGTAGAAAATCTAGCCTTAAACAGGCTTTTACTCAAAGGATTGGCATCTGCATTTTCCGCGAAATTTTTTGTTTCTTCCATCCGATTAAGAACAACGTTTCGACAAGCTACTAATTGTAATTGTTTCGCGGTCATTGTATTTACTAATTCAAACAATCGAGTAAACAGAACCGGTGTTCATTCAAAAAACGGGGTACAAAAAACTATAGATAAAACGAGAGAGCGATACGGTTTGCCCGGCCCGGACGACAGCACGGCGACACGATTAACGGGATTTCAATTCAATTTCTAATTGCTTTGCAATAGCGCCAAGATGCACAACAAATAATAAGTGCGAATGTTACAACAACGAAATCAAATAGCGAATACTATTAGCGCAGCTAGTGCAATCATATCCGGCTCGAAGGACCAAAATTTATGTTCACGTAGGGCTCAAAATGAGCTCCCTTAACGCGTACCAAATGACAACAAATTGGCTCAGGCACTTACCTTGGTGTAAGATGGGGTGAGTGTGAGGGTGTGTTTGTTGCATGCGTGTGTGTGTGTGTGGACTTGATGCACTAGCTGGCACGTCTATAGCTGCGAAGATGCGATCGAACGATGTATACGTGTGTGCTTCAAAAACAACTCAAACTAACTAATTTCTTGATGCTCCGTGATTCTTCGCGCACGCCGAAGGAGTCAGGGAAAAAAAAGGAACGGAACTAGGTACCCTAAATAAGTGCCCGAAAAACCAAACTAAATGAACCAATTAATTGGAAAATAACAAAATGTTGATCCTTGTTATCGAACAAATATGAAAAACTATAAAATTCTTTAACATACTATTTCCGTTGAATTTTATTTATTTAAAAAGTTTTCGACATTTTCAGTATTTCATGAATTGCTAGTTATAGATATAATGTTCTATATGTCCTATTTACAATGCTTTGAATGTGACTACTGATTGACAGTTTCCTACTGATCACCATTCCCAAGTGTTTAATAAAAAATTATGTACTTAAATCATACCGAAAAGCACTTTTTGTTCATTATTACACACCAGCGATCTAGCCTTTCTAAATCTTCTCTAATCGGAATACTGTTATGCTGTTGTTACGTTATGTTGTTATTTTATACATTCTAAATTTATCTGCAAATAATTGAAATTGAAAATATTTAACAGCCTCCTTAAGGGATTTATTATATACATAAATGTAAAGGCTCCAGACTAGACCCTTGACCACCTGTAGGACGAATAGCATGCAAGTAATAATCAGACGTTTACTGTGACCAAAATAGTACCAAACTTCATGACGGCTGCATCGGGAAACTATCTGCTTTCATCACTTAAGAAGCTTACTGCAAAATGTATCTATAATTGGCAAAAGAGAAGCCATTAAATACCAGCAGCTGATTAAAGCTTATTCCATTCTATACACAGAAAAGCATGCAGTTGGCTTAGAACTGCATCAAAAGCTGATGATCTCGATATTCACAGACAAGATATATCTGCAAGCTACACTTTTACGCTTCGATTAATTGCATCAAAGTGATACAAGCGCTACATACTTTACCGCGGGGGAGAGGAAAATTAGTTTTACCTGCAGCGTGTTCACAACGTCCCAAACGTGTTCAACCAAACTGGTCACTTGCGGTCTAGTACTAGATTGACGCATATACATACGTTTCACATTATTTCAAATTAGCTGTAGCTTGCGTCGTATATAATATTATTCCAAATATCAAATGCGGAAATAAAAATATTTTGAAACAAATACTAGATATTCACTACGAATGTAATTGTTTTAATATTATTTAGAAAACGAAAATCCCATACTCATTTCCTTTTTAGTAGAGGCCTAAGTATAAAACTATGTGAGGATGGCAGGTTCCCAAAAGAAAACACTTAAATTTTCCTTGGCTTATATTGTTACACACTTACAGTAACTCATTATAGTCTCGCACTTTGCGCTAAGTACCCGCATTTATAACTTACGACTAACCTACTTATCCCTACTCTTAATCTACGTTACATGCTTACACTACAACTACATGTTCATTAACCACCTGCAAATTGTCATTTCCCTTTTCACTCCCTTAGAGGTGGTATTTCCAAAACAGTTATATAGGTCTGTACTAAGAATTTCTCAACAATAATCTAAATACGTTATTCATGTTAATTACTCCGTCGATAATTCAACTTTAAAACATTATTCCTTATTTCACCACACTTCGTAATATTTTGTAACTACATTTTTTTAGCATTTGTTTACCTTTAACCATAACCTATTACCTTACAATTTAAGAATAGGTCGATGTATGCACATTTTTGCTTATTAATCCACTTTTATCCCTCTCACTTATGATTTGTCCATTTTGTGTCCTAATCTATGGGATACAGTAGCCCGCCATCAATCTATTACCCTTACCCTTAAAAGTACATGCTCCCGTCTTTATTCTTGTCTATATCATCGGTAACTATATCTTGTACTAACATTAAATATACTACATATATAAACTAAAAAAGAAACTAACCTATTGTTGAACTCTGCGACCTCACCGGGGTGTCAAATGAAAGCATCCCAAACAAGATACGCGTACGCGACTTTTTCAAGTTTACTTGGGTCTCTCACGATCAGAACAAGATAGCGTCCTATAACACTGACGCAAGTTTACAGGATTTGACGCGTTTTGTCTGATCGACGGAAACATGGTCTAAAGCGATTTCCCACATTAAATGATGCATTTGTAAAGTTTTTCTTTGGCTGACCTTTGTAAAGAAAGCGTAATATGAGTTGTCTGTGTTTATCATTTTAAGTTCATTTATTTGTGATATTGTACTCGGTGCAACTTTTAAATTTACAATAAACCGGCAAATTCACGTAAGTCGGTGTTTCATTTTCGAAATTTCAATCTACCCATTTGCCAAGAAGAATCCACAGTATCTCCGAAGATTTTCTTACCAATCGGTAAGTTGTGGCAGCGAGCGTTAGGTACTAAGAATAATTTTAATAAATATTAAAATCAACGGTGGGGCTACAACACTATTGTCATGAACACCCGGTAATCCAGGATATATCTATCCGGTCGAACAGTGTTCACCTCGTTGGTACTTGTAGTCCGGCTATCCATAAAGAGTTGCTCTCTGTGAGCGACTTTGCGGGGTCCGGATCCCACTCTTGGTTTATCTCCTGTTAAATTTTTGGAGTTTTTCCTTAGACACTTCACCTGTCAGCCTGCACAAAGATGTTACAGTCTCTGGATTCCTCAATATCACATCTGTGTCTACAGTTCTTAATTGTTCTCGTATGGCTTGTATTTCAGGCCCCGCAAGTGTGCAAGCATATACTACATGCTCCGGTGATCCGAACTCTCCACATTCACACCTCGGATCCGCTTTCCTTCCGAATCTATGAAGATTCTGCGGGTATGGCCCATGGCCAGTCAGCAAGTGCACCTGTCCTCTTGTTGGTGTTATGTAGTCCGTACACATTCTCGTGTTTGACTGTTCTGCCATTTCTCCTGCCACACCCGCATGATTTCATTTCACACCTCCTTTTTAGTTCCTGTCTGGGCTCTCAGAACATCCTGTACCCTGTTCGGTCTTTGCTTCCTTATCCAGTAGAACGCTGCCCGCCGCCTCATCTTCAAGTCGAGGGGGATCATGTTCAACAGAACCGCAAGAGCATCAAACGTCAAAAATGCTCCGGATACCCGCAGCATCACGCCTCTATGTGCCCTTCTCATTGCGGCTTTTGACTTTACTAAGAGTAAACAATGCCCCCACACACTAGCTCCATAACCAGCAATTGATGCCATTCACCGAGCCCATGTATCTGCGCACTGCGGGTAACGGTATTCTGTATTGTTGTTTTGCAATGCTTAATATCTTATGCATCAGCCTCATTGCTTTTTCACTGCTACACTCGATGTGAGCAAGAAAATTCAAGCGTTCGTCAAGTTGAATTCCCAGATATCTATTGATTGGACGCCTTCGGATAACACTTCCCGCTAGACGCACCAGCGCACTTCTCCGATGCCAATCGACATCTTATTTTCTCTACATCAGTTATGGAGGTTCTCCATGGCTCTTGTACCTTTATTTTCTAGTTCCTCTTTAGTATGTCCCTCAATAATAATTGCCAGGTCATCGGCATATGCAACAGTTGCATTCACACGCTGGTCATGGTCCAATTCTCGGAGCAACTTGTCCATTAGGATGTCCCAGAAGATCGGACCACAGATCGACCCCGGGGGACATCCTTTAGTGATGTGTTTGGTCACCGTTTCATTTGGACACCTTATCAGCGTGTATCTGTACGTGCAGTAATTCCTTAGCACATTGCAAAGTTCCGTTGTCTGACCGAAGGCATTCTTCCACAAAATTTCTCCAGGCGCTTACCTTGGTTTCATATAGCGTCTTAGTCTCTCTATAGATCCTTAGCCGTGCGATCCTTTCCTCATCAGTGATTGATCTCTGAGAGTTTCTTCTCGCGCGTCTTGTTCTCGTACGCAGTTCACTAAGTCGCTCCGACCATATTGCTCTAGCAGAGCACCGCGCCGGCCTCACACATGGCACCGCTTCGTCCAGAGCCCTCCCGACTTTTTTAGTCCATAACTTGGCCATATCATCCACCCTTTCCAATGGGATGGGCGGCGGCTCTAGGTACTTTTGTCTGAGAAGATCCCAATTGGCTCTTCTCAAGTTATGGAATTATGTAGGCCAGCTGTGTTCTCCGTATCTTTTATTATGTACATTTGTATCAATATATGGTTACTCGACACCAGTCCATCTGTCACTGTCCAGTCTTGCACTCTTTCAGCAATCTCTGCTGACGCAATAGTCACGTCAATGTTAAAATGCGCCGCAGTATGTAGGTACCGTGCTGGGTCTGTTCAACACCTCAAGTCCAGTCTCTGCAACCCACAATCCCACCTCCATACCCCTGTCGTCCGTTCTGTTCCTGTATCAAAAAACGGACTTAGAATTAACATCCGCTGCGATGAGCACAGCTCTTTCCCCCAATTCGCGCACTATGTTTCTGGTCTTATAACCAGATAAACCTCCACTGGATCAGCAAAATTGTAGTACTGGTTGACAAGCACCAGTCTGCAACACGCCGATATAATCTCCGCGCATACACAATGCTCATCTGTGTGTTATCTTACTACGGTCACTGTTATTTTACTATTTAACACGATAGTAACTGCCATGGGACTCCGACCCCACATTATTTGTCTGGACAGCACCGGCATACCAGGAACGATACGGCTCCTGCACACACCAAATGTCTAATTGTAGCTTTTCTGCTACTTTACGCAGTTTTTTGACCTATTTTAATTTACACACTACATATACATTGTTGTTATTTAAGAGTGTCACACTACACTATAACAGTATGGCCACTGCAGTTTGTAGCCAATCACTACCGTAAAACCGGGTTACTTTGGCACATGGGGTCTTCTTTGGCAGGCAATCAGATGTCATGCGCGAGGGCTCTGCCGCGAAAACGGGGTAGGTTATTTATGCGCAGTCGTTGCAGGTGTATTCTTGAAGGTTATGTTTGTCCAAAAATGCCACGACATTACAGGAAAAAGTTGGGCGGGCGCTCATACAAGAATTATTCTGAAGAGAAAATGCAGCGCGCTGTTGCGGCCGTTCGAGGAGGTATGACGCAGGCTGAAGCGTCGCGACGCTTTAAAATTTCACGGGAAACGATTCAAAACAAACTATTCGGTAGAACCTGCAAGCACCGGGACATCCGACGGTTTTTACTATCGCAGACGAACGTTTAGTTATGCGCGCATTATGTAGCAACAGAATGGGGGTTCCCGTTTACCAAGTGGGATATTCGTGAAGCTTTGATGAAATATCTGGAAATGCAGGGAAGGACGGTGGGCTACTTCCCCGGGGGAAGACCGGGAAAGGATTTCATGAATAATTTCATCGAAAGACACAATTTAAGCACAATGTTAGCCGCGAACATCAAACGTTGTCAGGCTGAACTTGGTCCATACACAGTTCTGGAATATTTCGCCAATATCGAAGGTGCCTTAGGAGATAAGAATCCAAATCTCATCTTTAACTATGACGAAACTAACATTCAGGACGACCCAGGTGCCAAAAAGGTCCTCATATCTAGGGGAACAAAGCGTGTAGAAAGAGTGCAGCAGCATTCTAAATCATCGGTGAGTGTGATGTTCTGTGGGAATGCTGCTGGAAAATTTTTACCAKCCATGGTAGTCTACAAGTCCGGTTATTTGTACGAGGGATGGACCAACGGTGGACCAACAGGAACTGTGTATGGGAATAGCCCTAGCGGATGGTTCGACATGGTGCTGTTTGAACAATGGTTTTTCCAAATTTTACTTCCTGCTATCAACGAAATCGACAGCCCAGACCAGAAGATTGTGATAGGTGATAACTTAGCATCGCATTTTTTGCCAAAGGTGATTAAAGCATGTGAAGACAACAACATTTATTTAACGCCATTGCCGCCCAACAGCACACATTTATTACAACATTTGGATGTCGCTGTTTTTGGGCCTTTAAAGAAGAAATGGAGAGAGATTTTAGACAACTGGAGAAGAGAATCTCGAAATAAGACCAGCATCCCAAAGAAACACTTCCACGATCTTCTCAAGCGGCTGTGGAATGGACTTAGTGTAAACATTTCCAAAAACTTAGCATCTGGATTTCGCGCAACCGGTTCAAGAAAATCCTAGGCGCTCTCAACGAGAATGAGAATACCCCTAATTCGTCTGCAACTCAAATAAGTGACAGCTTCGTGAGCAGCCCTCCACTTCAGTTGCTCAATCAGATGATCCCGTTCCAGGCCCATCAAGCACAAAACCTCAGAAGAGAACCAAGGAGGAATGCTAACGTGTGGCGAATGCAACATAAAATGGAAAGTCTACAAAGGTCCAGAGTGAATTTGTTGTATGCAGTGTCAACGCTGGATATGTGGATTTTGCAACAACGAAAGTCAAGATCGGTTTTTTTGTGTGTGTAACGTGCAAAGAACGCGCCACAGAAAGTTATGATAGTGAGCGTGATTCGTAGTTTGAACGAGGCATTCAACCCTAAAAGACAAACTTAAGTTCCTTTATTATACAAGAATGTGATTTTTAGTTTTATATTTTATGACCAAAATGTGCCTATTCCTCTTTCTAAATGTTTATATGTATCTATATACGAAGTTATATATCAGAGTGGATATTTATATTTCGAAAAAAAATTTTTGTGCTACTGTTATAAAATAATAAAATATATTTTAAACTTTGCAGTTCATTTTAACCCACTGTGAGCTAAAATTTGCCAAAAATAATGACACCACTGAATTCCCCAATTTTTTTGCGTATTACCTGCCAAAGAAGACTTTATTTGCGTTCGCCCCCAGAAGTCTCGCCCGCAAACGGTCCCTGGCCCCTGGTGACTTGTGCCTTGCCTTATTACTTACTGTTTTTTGTGTTTGCATGGATAATTGTATGTCCTCTACTTTAGAAGCGATTATGGGCTTAATATCTATAATCTGTTCTTTCTACAAGTCGATCCACCATCATTTCGTATGTTTGGCACTGCCTTTGGTCCCTTTCGCACCGTTTCCCTCTTCTTGCACACGGAATGCAGATTCGCGATTTTTCTTTCGCGGGCATCCCACTCTTCGATGTCCTCCTTTGCCGCAGTGCGAGCATACGTCGTCCTTTTCGTGACAGTATTTTGCTATATGCCCCAGGTCTTTGCACCTATTACATGTTGTTACAACCACGTAATCTTTAACCGCTAAGGATTGAAATCCTACATACAATCTCCCCTGCTTCAGAATTGCCCTCCTGAGGTTTGGATCAACTTCTACGATGTAGTGGACATAACATTTCCCTCTTGGACCCGCACGGAACTTGACCTTAAACATATCCTCAAACTGATTCCTATTAATTACATCCGACAAATTTTGGTCATACATACACTCACACTTTGTAACTACAGAAGAACTTTATAGAATATTTAAGACTGTAGAACATGGAGTTCTAGAAACCTTAAGATGACCTCAAAACGTGATTTTTTTCCCACCGCAAGGCGGTTTCGGCAAACTGCCACACTTGAGGATACTCTCGCCTTGTATTGAATGTTCTGTAACTTCTCGAAACGTCGATTTTTGGCAGAGCCGCTAGACGTTACAACAATGTACCACACACTGGACCTGTTGCACAAAGCGTGGTTAACCACCCCCCACCCCCGTTAACCCACGGTCAAAAGGCAGTTATCATGGAAACTTTTCTTTTTAAGCGTTCTGTACTGGTGGTGCCCGCTTGTTAACCAGAGGGTTTGGTTAACCACGCTTTGTGCAACTGGGCCATAGAGATTCTTTCGTCTGCTGCTGAAGAATTCAGAATTTCGATGACTTTCTCGAAACGTAGATTTTCGACTTTTCCATCGCGAAACAGTTTCAGCAATGTGCCACACATATTTTAGTGGTTCTATTGTCTTTTATCGAATTTTCTAGAACATCGATTCGGCTCGTATTTTCCTTATTATTTTAGGTACAACCTTAAGTTATATGTCACATTTTAGGTCTTTTTAAACTCTTTAGATATAGCATAGTGAGTTTTGGTTTGAAGGCTTCCGTGGTTGTTGTCGATGACATGTTTTCCGGACTGGTTCCCACGTTGGTTATTTGACCTTGACGTTTCGACACTCATGTCGGTGTCTTCCTCAGAAGTAGCTCTGAAACAGTTGCAGAGCTACTTCGTAGTATTGTATCTGTTCGCGCAGGTCTGTAATGAACTGTGAGGCTATCTCTATTTGTCCGTAGACTAATTCTGCCATGGTATTTTTAGGTCTTTTTTTCATGCAGAGCGAATCCCGAGTAGGGCTGTGGGTAGGATTCTGGTGCATGGAGTGTCTATGTACCACGACACGCTTGCTGCTTTTAGTTGCTGATGAAATGTTTCTACCATACCATTTGTTTGCGGGTGTTAGGCGTTTGTGTGCAAGTGAGTTGTACCTATCTAGTAGTTGAGGTGCTTGAAAAGATATGATTGTCGGACTGTTGCAGTATATGATTGTCGGGCTGGCCGCGTCCAACGGCTGCACTGCGCTTTCTCGCCGAACTGTTGTTATGCTGATGGATTCGACTAACTGCGCAACAATAGCTAGCTCGGTTGGTTATTCATCGACTAGAATAGCTTGCATCGCTGTGGGAAGATATTCTATCCATAGTGCGCGGACAATACTGTCACTAACCTACTAAGCTTTTTAAATGTCATAGACATTGTGATGATTTTATGTAAATGATTCATGCATCCAGGTCGCATATGGAAATTATCGATTAAATTGTAACAGGTACGTTTATTTAAATTGTGATTAACAGAAAATACACGTACTGTCGGGGTGTGGGCCGGGAGGCGTAAAAGAAAACACTTTGTAGTACTATCAATATAATGAAACAAATCAAATGCCACGAGAATCAAATATAAATAAATAGTCACCTGGGATTTCACCGTGATTTGTCCAGCTCACGCGTCGCTGCGCCGTGCTGCTACTACGAGGTCCTTTTTAACGCCACACCGAACAACAATCCTTGGCCTTGAATGCCGGCCAGGGCACGCCGATACGCTGAACCCGGGGCAACAGGCTGAACGCCCGCTGAAAAGCCTCGCTGCAACGGTCTTCTCCACCACACAGTCTGCCTACAATGGTAACTTTCTTTTGTCGCTTTCTCAACCAACTTGGGAGTTGCGACACCGCTGAAAGAATTATTCTTCAAGGCACTCCGTGTGTTCGACTACCTGGAGCACCGGACGCCACTCTAGTCAAAAGCGCGTTCGTCTTTCCGGATTCATACTAGTCACCGAAAACATTCATTCGGCATCCCACAATACAATCCCGTCAACATCAACGGTACTAGGCTTACCGGTAACGAGCGAACCAGTGCATCACCCCCCCCCCCACCTTCGTCAATAACTTGGGTTACCCGAGCTGTTTAAGAACACTAACAACTGGTTTTGGCGCGTCGCAGGCACTCACTATAAAACTAACGTATACAGCTTGCACTACACAAAATAGAGATTTGACTAAAAAAGGAACAAAAACAAAAAATATTACAAACTACTGTAAAGTTATATGAAACCAAGCGTTTACAACTCCGAAATGGGTTTTCGGTAAGGTTTCAGATTTTGAACGTTCTGCACACCTAAATCTTGCTGAGTGGTGTTGTCACGAACCAGATATGCATTCGGATGTACACACGACACCACTGTAGCAGGACCTTTGTACAGCATTAAAAACTTTTGAATCTCTTTATCCTCCGCAGATGATAGCTTATGCTCTTTTACTAACACCTGATTCCCTGGAGCAAAACTAATGTAACTACTATTATTTTGATGACGCAACTGACGCTTCTCAGCTTTTGACCATAAATGCTCCCGTGCTAAAACAACATAGTTCGGGTTCGCTAACGTCGGGAAACGAAACGACTTGCAGTAAAGGATCCTGATAGCCCCGCGAGAAATGAACCTCATTGGGGGTAAACCCTAAACTGTCATGAATTGCATTATTGATCCAACACTGAACTTTGTCTAAAACACAAGCCCACTTCGTATGATTGGAATAACACAACGATCTGAGCAACCGACCTACTTCACGATTGGCCCTCTCAACCGGGTTACCTTGCGGAAAATACCGCGACGTGTGAACTACCGAATGCCCAATTCCCTAAGCTCTCTCATAAAATCCACTCGTAAACTGCGGACCATTATCGCTCAATATCTTGTTCGGTTTTCCGATACTGATAAAGTATTTGTTGCATAAGCAACGAAGAATTGCTTGCGCAGTTGCTCGTCTAAGCGGGTAGAGAGTAACTAATTTACTAAATGCGTCCAAAAACACCAACAGTTCAGTGACACCACCTCTTGATACGGGCAATGGACCTATTAAATCAATGCAGATAAGTTCATTCGGCTGTGAAGGCAAAATGCTCTTCATCTCAGCTTGGGAACGTGGAGAGATTTTAGCACGTTGACACAAGTCACATGACCCCACAATCTTTCGAATAACCGATTGCATTTTCGGCCAGAAATAATTACGATGAAGTTTTTCGTAACACTTGGCGGCGCCAAAATGTCCTTCTTCCTCATGCTCCCTCCTTACCAGATCCAACACATGCTTTTTTGGCACACAGACTTTAAAATTTGAATCACCATCAGGCCCTTTTCTAGAAAGACAACCTTGATGTAATACGTATCACGACTTAACCGGAGAATCTACCTGAGGATCAAGCAATCCCGAGATTATCTTACTGCAAAAGGGATCATTCAACTGATCCTCCCTTATATTGACCAGATTTTTTCGTACCTGCTTTGTCAGGTCACTGACAACCGTCATGGACACATCAACAATATTATGATCAGGAAGAGTTCTTGAAGCCATATTCTGATCGCAAGGATATCGCGACAGCGTATCACTTATTTTGTTCAACGACCCCTTACAATACTGGATCGTAAAATCAAATTCTTGAATGTATAACACCCATCTAGTTAATCGTGAACTCAGCAGACGACACGATCTTAGAAATTTCAAGGCCTTATGATCGGTATTGATGATAACCGAGTGCCCTAATAGAAATACCCGCCAATGCTTTAATGCTGACACAATGGATAGAGCCTCCTTCTCAGTCACTGTGTAATTTCTTTCAAGACCCTTCAATGACCTGCTATAGTAAGCCAAAACATCTCTTTCACCCTCTGAATTTACTTGATACAAACATGCACCTATGGCATACGCCGAAGCATCGGAGCTTACATGATACGGTAAATTTAGATTGGGATGCTTTAACGAGAGGACCTCCGTAAAAGCCTCCTTTATTTTATTGAACAGTTCTCGTTCACGACTTCCCCACAACCACATACTTTTTTTTTTCTTTAGCAAATGGCTAAAGCCAAGAGTCAATTCTGAAAATCTTTCTACAAACCTACGGTCGTAATTAACGAGACCCAAAAATGACCTGAGCTCCTTAACGTTCCGAGGCTGTCGAAAATTCTTTATCGGAGCTACCCTTTCCTCGTCCATTTCAATCCCGTGAGGAGTAATAACGTGACCTAAGAACGTTACTTTTTCCTGAGCGAAACGACATTTCTTTAATTTTACCGTGATCCCAGCTTTTTCCAATCTTTGGAAGACGATTTCCAAATGACCTAGATGGCTATCTCTATCTGGCGAAAATACCAGGAGATCATCCACGTAGGGAATTACAAAATCCGAAGTATCATCTCCTAATTCTCCGTTCAAACAACGAATAAAGCTACCTACTGATGACGTCATCCCGAAGGCTAATCGGTTAAAGACGAAGGTCTGACCTTGATAACTAAATCCAGTATATTTCCTATCTTCAGGCGCAATAGGCACCTGCCAATATGACGCAGTTAAATCTATAGTTGATAAGCATTGGTCGTGAACAAAATTAAACAACAGCTCACACGGAGATGGTGGAACCTTGGCCTTGAATGCCGGCCAGGGCACGCCGATACGCTGAACCCGGGGCAACAGGCTGAACGCCCGCTGAAAAGCCTCGCTGCAACGGTCTTCTCCACCACACAGTCTGCCTACAATGGTAACTTTCTTTTGTCGCCTTCTCAACCAACGCTGAAAGAATTATTCTTCAAGGCACTCCGTGTGCTCGACTACCTGGAGCACCGGACACCACTCTAGTCAAAAGCGCGTTCGCCTTTACGGATTCATGCTAGTCACCGAAAACATTCACTCGGCATCCCACAATACAATCCCGTCAACATCAACGGTTGCCTAACTACTAGGCTTACTACGGCCGGTAACGAGCGAACCAGTGCAAAATCAATTTGCCGCCTCCCAGGAAAGTTACGCATACTTGTCATCTGTCAATTTTTCAATTATTTGGTATATTTTAATATGAGAAAACCCCTGTGAGTGTATTTTCAATATATTCTTTAGTGTTTTGTGAAATAATTAACTTTAAGATTGCAGAAAACTCACATTTCGGAGCTGTGGGTTGACATTGATCTGATCTGATATTGTAGCTTGGCAGCAGTTTGAAAAGGCGGCACAAAGAATTCAGAAGTCAAAGCCGCCCGCTTTGAATGAATCATTTATAGAAACCCTGTATTAGCAACAGAAAACTTTGGTGTGCTTGGCAATACTTCTTCATCTGTCAAACTGCAAGTACCTAGGAAGAACAAAATGTAGTCCATCGAACCTAAGACGTTGACAGCAGTCAGTTTAGTCAACTGTGAGGCAACCAGTAGACGTTGCATATTTTGCGAGGGACCGCATGAGAGTATATATTGCTTCAAAGCACAGACATACAGTACGGATCAAAAGAAGGAAGCTATAAAACTGAAGGGTGCTTGTTTCAAGTGCCTTGGCATGGGGCATCCAGCAAGGGGATGTCGTAGTCGGCTGAAACGCATCGTTTGTTGTAAACCTCATGTAGTAATAATGTGTGCAGAACTGCCTGCTAATAAACCAGCTCGGACAGAGACAGTCAACCAGATAAAGGGAACTGTTGTGCTTCAAACATTGATGCTAACGATGTGTAAAGGGCAGAAATCAATAAAAGTGAGAGCTGTAATAGACAGTGGATCACAACGATCATATATGTTAGCATCTACTGCACGTCAAATGGGTTTTACAGCTATTGGTTTTAGAGGTGGTAAGCAGATACTGGACCTGTTATATGGTAACAGGTATCAGCAAGCAGTTCTAGGTAACAGGTATGGGTTGTCTAAATACTAGGTTCGGCAGATACTTGTATTGCGCGTTGGTTGCCGGATATCATATATGTATATCTACACGAAAGCAGCGGTCGGGATCTGTACTACCCGGCTTATTGTTGAGTGGTGGGGATACCTATTATTTTATATCGTCTATGCAAGAGTAGTGCTTAGCGTTCTGATATCTGATACCTGTCTCTGTTGGTACGCACCCTGTTAGCGTCGTTAGCAGATTATGCAGTTTCTGAACGTTCAGTATAGAACCACACACATTGAATAAATAATTCGCTATTAACGAACAAAGTAATGTTTTTAGTATTAGCTTAGCTGTGAATTGTATAGTCTAATGTTAAATAATGTTGCATATACCAGAATAAATCTTGAAAAAAATTTTCAAATTTCTTTCTTATGTTACAATAAACAGTAACTAGGTACATATTGTATTAAGGCAAGTAAAAAACTAAAATTAAAAACTTTCGGTATGGTGTTTTATTTAATTTGGAGAGCAAAAAAACTTGCTCTTGTCAGAACATCAGACTCATAACGATACCTAATAGAACAACCTAATTTAAAAAATACCGATGCCAGCTATCAAACAAAACCGTTTGCATTTTCGCAGGCGATTGATATTGCAACTAATATTTGACATTTATAATTTATTGTAAAAGTTGCAGAGTGGTTTTGGTAGTATACTACGATTTAGCAAATCACCACCTTATGTCAGCATACTGCATGTATGTCCCAGCCTCAGTGTCAATCAATCAAAGTACAATGTACTTAAACCGCTTTTCTGTAGTTCAACATTTGTCGGTTACTCTTATACCTTAGCAGATACGGTTATTTGGTTGTTAAAGGAGAATCAGATCGAAGACTATACCTATTATTTTATAACAGGTATTAAGTTCTAACAGTTCCGAAACTACCTGTTATCGAAAAATACTGATTTTCACCACCTCTAATTGGTTTTGAGAATACAGACTATTTGGAGGAGGTGTTACAGCAGTGAAGAAGCGGGCATGTTACGAAATTCTACTAGGTAATCGAGAACATGCATACAGGCTTAGGGTGTTGGAATACCCCCATATATGCAGTAATAGTCTATCAATGGGGCAGGGAATTTGGTCAGAAGAATTAAAAGCTTTGGTAATTGAACTTTCCGATGTGTCTGGTTCCACTGCGGTTGAAGTGTTGCTAGGAGCAAAAGTGGCAGGTAAGCTTTATACCGGAAAGAAACATGATCTACAATATGGGTTAGTGGCTATGGAAACGATATTGCAATTGACTTTAATGGGCCAGAAACCATCCAAGGCGATAGAATCCAATGTAGCGATGACAGTTATTTCTCTCATTACAAAGAACGATCAGGTTGCAAATGTATGGTATCTTGATGTATTGGGAATTGTTGATCCAGGTGCAAGAAAAATACGGGAAGAAACCGCTCTAGCTGCTTAAGAACTATTCGAGAAAACCATAGAAAAGAACTGGGAAGGACGATACATCATTTCTAGATGGACACCCACCCAAACCAGACTACCGTGCAGTGACAAAGAGGAGACTTGATTCCACTATGAGAAAACTACGGTCTGAAGATCTGACGGATCTTTACGTCTTTACGTCTTTAGAGAATGGATAAAAGATAAAATGATTGAAAGAGTAACCGAACTAGAATGGGAGAAACCTTGTCACTATTTGGCACATAGACCAGTTATTAAGGAATTTGAAACGACCATGATCAGGCCTGTATTCGACTTGTGAAAAGGGAAAACCGTCATTGAACAGCTGCCTCGAAATTGGATCTAACCTAATTGAAGATTCCCGCAATTTTACGCCGATTTTGGATTAGCAAGATAAGGGTGGTGTGAGAKATCAGAAAGGCTTTCCTTCAAATCGGACTCCACGAGTCGGATCGCGATTTTGTACATTTCTTATGGATAGGAACCACTGGCGAGGAAATTATCTAAAGACATCGACGTTTTTGTTTTATATCCATTATTAGTATTCTTATATAGTCACAGTAAAATACCCACTTCCATTTTATGGTATTAAGAATTTTGATTTGTTGTGGTTTTATTAATATTTGTAATGTAATAATCTACATATGTTGCAGAATTTAACAATTTGTTATAAGAACTTGTAAATCTTATCTTGTATTTAATAGGTAAATACTGAATAATCGTGAAAATACATACAACCTTACATCCTAGAACCGTCAGTAAGCTTAAATGAGTCAGCTGTGATAATACTGTAAGTAAGGGGACAGCACGGCTGTAAGCCTAGTGTCGAGTGGAAAAAAAAAATTTCTTACCTAGGTAAACTGTTTAATTTTTCCTGTGTGTTCCATGCATAAATAAACTAGTTTTAGTAAAGATTGCTATTTTTAGTAATTTGCAAAGCAGAATCGATTCATAACCACCAACATTTTAATGTATCGATCCGCGTTATTTATTTTGAACACGCAATCAAGAATGTCAGATCGAGATCGAGAACTGATTTTTACGCTTTCTCGAGATCGAGATCGAGAATGTCAAAATCTCGTCTCTGTATCGCGGCAACACGAAACATAACAATGAATAAGTATTGCCAAATACTGAATTTATTCTAAATTCGTTTTACTAGATCGTTCCATATTCTAAAATAGAACGTTTACTAATTACCTCAGCATTTTTGTGTCATTGCACTTCCCGCTAGCACCGAGTAAAACGCTAGGGAAGCACTATGACGAATTAGCGAGTGAGGTATAAATACTCGGATAAATCAATCGTGAATAACTTACAGTGCTGCACAATGTAAAACGTTGTTCCTCTGGCAGGAGCTAGCCCTCCTAACACAATGAAGTAACAAGATAAAATATTTAATTGTTATTCTAATATATTTCTATATGCTACAAATATTAATGTCTGTTTTATATTATTTGTTTTACAGACCTCTATGTTAATAAAAAATTGTTTAAAACCTAAGTTGTATCTCTCTTGCCTTCGACCATAGTTCTTTGTTTCAGGTAATCTTTAGCACAAAGACGCTCAGCCTAAGGCCGAGGGTTGTGACATGTGGTGGAGGCGTTGTTTCGATTTTGGTATACCAAGAACTCTGACACGCATTTCTGATATAGCAACAGCTCCACTAGGTCTACAATAAAATGGAACCGACATAAAACCTATGCATTATTCCCTACTGCTTAAGAGTTTGGGAAGACGGTCAGCAAAGGTGTTCAAGGCTTTCAGCTCCCACTAAAGCTAAGAGGTCAGCCAGATAAGTCTGCGTAGATCCTCATAGCCTGAGACTGTAGGTTGTAGGTAGGCAGATCTAGCTTATGTGAGCCAAGCCGAGGTCCTCCTAAACAGATCAGACCTCATATTTCTATTTATTCCTTATTCATCCAAAATAAAAAGAATGGAAACAGGTCATTACAGTATTATAATCTGTAACATTCATTACTCTAAGTTGTGCACATAAAACCAAAAGATATGCATGTGTTTAGGTAACGCTGAAACATCTACGATCGATCTTAACTCCAGATTTAACGAACATTACCTTCATAATAACTGGGATTCGAAGAAGCGATATACCCATACCCTGTTCGGAAGCAGACCGGCCAAACCGATATAATCCGCACCTAATTGCATCTGCTAACGGTCAGAATAAAGGAGATTGTCTCAGAAACTTGGAAATAGTTTCCTCAATACGCCCTCATAAAACAGATGTGAATGGGACTAACGCTTATTGGTGGAATGCGATTAGTCTTTGGAGAAAATAGATGTCCAGGGAATTAGACTTTGTATCTGTTGGCCCTAATAGAGGTCCCTTTACAGGATATATAGCAATGGTGGCCTCTAACGGAACGCATTGACAAAGGGACCGCTACGGGACACAAATGCTCCAAGCCACACATAATACGAAACTCAAACAGAATGGCCGATTCGGAGGCCCTCACTTCAATTACGACAAAAAAGTAAAAGCTACCGGCAACCGGAGAGTATTTAGCGTATGCATCGTGCAACGCTTTGCTAGTTTTATTTGCAAAGGCTACTATCGGCCTGCAAAGATTCTCTTCCTACCCCTCTGGCTTATAAAAGTTTGTCTTAATAATATTCTTATTCACGGGTGGAACTAATTTATGTTATTCAGCTTTGCTTTTGAAACCGAAGCAGTTTAATTTTATATGAGATCACAATTATAATTTTCATATTCCAAGTTGAGCTAGTGTTTCTCTACATTAAAAATGGTAGGTATACACACTACTTTAGAGGATTACTAATAAAATATCCGTATGCAATTCCCTTTTTTGAGCTCGCTTTATTCCAACAAAGCAGAACATAACTGGTTCTGCTTTGTTGGAATAAAGAGAAACGCCAACGAATCTAAAACCTATATTAATTAATATGAATTATTGGTACTTTCTGCACTACCTACCTTCTCATCCCACATTGTTTTGCCAAATGAAAGTTTCAATCTTTAAATGTAAAATCACATTTAAATTCACAGATAACAGTCACAACCCTTAAGAAGTTATAACATCTCCAAAAGTTGGCTAACAGGTAAGTAAAATATCAACAAATGTATTGCATGAAAAAAAGTAATAGGATACCTACCTCTTCTTAACTTAATATAACAATACCAAACTAAGTTGGTATAACAGTGCCCAAAAATTAATAGCTAAGTCAACTTCAGTATAAAATGTACGAATGTTATAAAAATATAAAAAAATTATACAAAGTCTCACCACCAGTGTGTTTCTTCTGTACTTCGTATACCTACTGTTAAACAAATGAAAAAAATGTTTTACATTACCAACTTTTTTATTTTAAATGGAACACCCTGTCAATTATTACACTTTGGATTCTTGATTAAATTTTAATGCCACTTTATTAATTATACCCGTGGTTTATTCTAGGCCGCTTTTGTCGTTATCTGTTATTTTGTGAAAAATTTTACATTTGCAGTGCTTAAGAAAATCCCGAATATCTTATAAGCTAAAAAGATGTAACATTACGCCTTTTACAGTTTTCGTTTAATAGTAGAAGGAAAATGTTAATTTATCAAAAAGTTGTGATACGTTCTCTTGAGCGATTGCAATGATCAATTTTTAATAGATCGGTACCAATAATTTTACATGGCTGGACGCAAACTTAAAATCATGTACATGTGTTGCTATGTCGTGCTAATGGGTTTTTAAGAAAACGAGACATCTCTTGGTAAATAAACAAATTTGTCTACTTTAGCTTGTCAATTTTAGCTTACTAGGTCCGAGTATACCACAATCCTGCGGTCTTCCCAATAGTACTGTTGTAATTGCCAATGACCAAAACAACTACTGTGCACATGCTTAATTTTCATTAATTTCTAATATAAGTAAAAGAACAGCAATAAAAATTAAAAAGAAAACGATCCCAACAAAGGCAATAAGATACAGAATCATATAAATATAGCACCGGAAATCAGGAAGAAAGTAAAGTAAGTTTAATAATTAGCCATCAAGGATTCATTACAAATGTTCAAATTCAAGAAAAGCTAAATAATTGTAATACTTCGGGACACTTTCATTCACCCATGGTTATTTATTTTCTAAAAATTCCGAGATCATTTCTTCCCTATCTTTTTTTCGATGTCTCTGGATCATCAGACACGCACGCATACAGATTACTACATTACCGAACATTCAGATTTAAGATTATCTGAACATCAACGCGTACTAAATCGTCAGGAATATAAATAATAAAGAGAGGACGGGTTATTACAGTATAAAACTTAACATGAGAGAGAGAGAGAGAAACGTTTTCTCCTTTTAAAATGTATACAAATTAATATCAGAATGTTTCTGACCTCCACTCTATATAAAAAAAAACCAACGTAAGCTGCCCGTTTCCTTTGCTTATTGTATCTTTGACAAAAAAGAAACAAATTAGCTGGAAGTATGTATTTTGTGGCAGACGTCGATAGACAGTGTTAGATTCTTCCACCACACGCTGTATTGCAGGAGCAATATTCAACTTCTCGAAAGACCAGTAGAGACAATAAAGCACTAAGTTTGTGATCCTGTGACGCTTTATTGTAATTATCAGGGCTACAGACACATTCCCTGATATTTGATGAACAAGTAACTTTTTTTAGATACAAAAGTGTAATGACAAATTTATTACAGAATGTCAAAATTATTTGAAAGCTGACTTATAAACATGAACATGCGCAGCGGGTCTGAACATCATATTATAAGCTACCGTATGGACGGTAACATATTTAGAAGAACTGATGTCTAAGATAATAAATAGCAATCAGCACACACTTCTCAGCTGCCCTCGATATCTATAAATCGTTAGTGAGTACTAGAATTTGGCCGATTTTGTAAACAAATGATTACCAATTACAATTTCCGCTTATAAACTAAACATTCTTTTTCGGCAAAACTTAGGTGCTTTTTATTTTTCTTGATTTTTTCTCTGAGCATCACATTTCCTTTACATCTGAATAATTCTACAGCACGCATTGTACAATATATACAAATTACTTCATAAAGCGGATAATTCGTCGTGAATTATCATTTTAAAAATTCAGAGTTGCATAAACAAACCCGCGTGCTGTTGGCTTATACCGATAGCTGGAAGGCGCGTTTTCAGCCCCTGGTTATTGAATTTGTCATTTTGTGGTTGTGCGCTCATTCGCTTATTGTCCTGTACGTCGACGAAAACAAAGATTTCCCATTTCCAACCACATGAACGAATGGCAAGCGTGATTATAATTGTTAATGGTACCACATAAAAACGGTGCCGTTCGAAATTTGCTGTAAAAACAATGAGGTAACAAACGATTGCAATTTCCATAAAATCAATACTTACAACCCTTCGAAAAGGACAATCTAATAAGGTCACTATGTCACTTGTATTTACTCATATATAAGTAGGTATATAATTTAGTTGTTATAATAATGTGTAGTATTCTTTAATAGGACCAGGACTGTCGTTTTTAATAAATATTTTCTATAAGAGAGTATTATAGAGCAATTAATTAAATTTCCATTACAGTAGGTAACGAAACTATATGAAATTATTATATGTACTTCGTAGAGTATATTTCATTTTCGGGAAAAACACGCATCCACTGCACGCGAATGGCAGAGCAAGGAAGCGGAAAATCAAAAGAACAAAACTATGTATTATGTCATGAAAACCAAAGATTGATAACGAGCTAGAGTAAGACTTTTTTTAACTCACTTAATATTCTTACAATTCTGTTATCAAATTCATTGCTCATAAATGTGTTCGTTACCATACCTAATAACTGCTGGATTCCATATAAACTGATTAAAACGCTCTAAATAAATAAAATGAAGAGCGGCATGTAGCTATTCATTTTGGACACAGTAAAAGCCACAATTTGTCAATGCAGCTATGAACAAACCCAATAATATAGGTAATACAGAACTCAAAACAAATAATAATCGTTGTATTAACCCGCTGCTGCAGGCTTATTCTCTTATCCAGTAACAGACCCAAAATCCTTATCTGAGGTGGTGAAGTCACTTATTTTCCGCTGATATTAAATATTTACATATCTACATTTTTTACAAATACACGGAGTATCACATCTTTAATGAAAGTGTGGTAAAATCTGATTCGTGCACCTTTTAATATTATTTCGTATATACAAATACATAAGTAACTTCTTTTAATATAACAGCTCTATGTTATTCAATTTGAAGTTCCTTGTCGAATTTAAAGATAAATTTCCTAATAAATACGTTTCCGTCGGGTTTAGACCACCCTGTATAGCGTTCCTATTTCATTGTAATAGTAGAGCGGCTCGGTAACTATTAATACTACAGGATGGCGGTTTAGACATTGCTTACTTTTTTATTGTGATTTGACCTGTTGAACCATTGCCAACTGTTGAATAACCTTACATTTTAGAAATATAACAAACTTGCATTTTTAATGGAAATCATAATTGACTTTGCTGTGGTCGAAAAAACAATTTTTTTCCTCTTAAGAAATTATGTATATGTTGAGGTTAATTCTCAATAATTCTTATATTATTTAGTTTTTTTATATAAACAGGGTTTCTATAAATTATTCAAACATTCACGCTTATGGAAATTATCGATTAATTCAATTTTCCTCCTCTCAGGAAAGTGAGCACAACTATTGCTTTGACGTGTATACTTGTCATCTGTCGATTTTGTTAATTATTTGATGTATTTTAATATGAGAAAACGCCTGGGAGTGTGTATTTTCAACATGTTCTGTAGTGTTTTGTGGTATAATTAACTTTAAGATTGCAGAAAGCTCACATTTCGGAGCTGTAGGGTAACATTGATCTGCAACCTTCAGTACTATCACCGTGCATGTTGGAGCTTGGCGCAGTTTTAAAAAGGCGGCACAAAGAATTCAGAAATCAACGCCGCCCGCGTTGCATGAATCATCTATAGAAGCCCTGTAGTAATCAGATCATTATGTTTACATCTGGTAGGCTATGCAACATGATAAAACAATATAATAATTATATATTTTTAAATAATATATAGACAAAAACATATACATACTTAGGATTCATAAAGGTGTGCATGTAGCTTTTGTCAGTAATCAAGAATACCGTGTAAATAATGAAAATTATTGTTTGTTTGGAAATAAGTACCTCTGCAATGCTAGGCATCACATTATTTACATCCATTTTGGCAAAAAAAACAAAGAATGTACTAAATTATTTTATAAACAATAGCAGATATATTGAGAATAGACCTAACATTGTTATATTTTCACAATTAAATAAAAATAGGCCGTTTCGACCATAGCGAAGCCAACTGTGGTTTCTATCCTGAAAAATACGGATTTGTATCATATCTCAAACATGTAACCTCCTAAAAATTTATGAGTACGTCAATAGATCTATTTTTTATATATCTATAAGAGTTGGTCCCTGTGCCTAATTGATGTTTTTGACAGTCATCATTGACATCTATAGATTATATCTACAAAATATGAACTTTGTATCTCAAAACGTTGTTGTCCTGTGGAAAATTTCTGAACTGTTTCGTGTTTTTTCATAAGAATGGATCCTGTAAAAGAACAGTCTTATTAAATTACCCCAAAAAAAAGGTCACGACACTGACWTTAATTCATGAAAGCACTGTGGCAACAAATGGGGAATCTGCAGTTTCTTATMACAGTGTCAAGCGCTGGTATCGAGATTTGAAATGCGGCAAAACATCATGTGAGAACCAATGGTCCTCCCAAAACGGCAWCAACAGACAAAAAAAATTAAAAAGGTATATACACAAAATAGTACAGCAAGACCGATGAGTACGCACCTGAGACATTGCGGACGATACTGGCTTATTATATCATAAGTGCACCAAATACMAACRAAAGAATCAGATATGAAAAAGATGAGTGCAAAATGGATACCCCAAATGTTAATCATTGCTCAAATAAAAAATCGGGTGTTGATTTGTGAGGATCTTTTGGAAAGGTACCAAGCAAACAAAGAGAACTGTCTTAGTCAATATGTGACCATGGACAAGTCACGGGTGCACCACTTTTATCCCGAGACCAAAGCGCAAAGTAAAGAGTGGAAACGCTTCTCATCCTCGACGCAAATTCAACATTTTGTTTTGTTTTCTGTGTTCTAGGATGCTCGTGGAATCATCCTGCCTGACTATTTGCAAAAGGGCCTGTAAAGATATCCCTAGAGACATCGTTAATGCCTTACTTAGCTGTCAATAGATGCCTCCATAAATAATCTTGCAAATCAAGTGGTACTAAGGTGTCATTAATAAAAACTATACATAATTTGAATATACGATCCTCCAAGATCGTATATTGTTAAAGCTGATGGACCGCAACTTAGACGAAATTCTTTTATATTGAGAGCAACTGAAGCTCACATTCAAGCCCCTATAGAGATTCAACACTCTATGTATTTGCTTGATATGATGTTCACTGGTTCACACTTAGGTATTTTTAAATGATGTAACCTTGATGGTTTTAAACACTTTTATTTCGCTTTATACACGACATGATGTGACTGCTGTCGATACACATACAATATGTTAGTCGGTTATTGCCGCAACAGATCGGGCCACCATCGGTGGAATGGCGGTAGTATTTTTGAATTTAAAATTATAGAGTACCGAACACTATCTACGATTGAAGATGGTGATGAGACTACAATGATAGATAACCCACCAGATCTTCACTCAGACTTCAAGACAACTCCATCAAAAAAAGTCTCAATGCTAGTTGAAAATCCATATCACACACAGACTAGTACAACTATAAGATCAGGAAGATGTATCAGAAAACCTATCAAATTGGACCTATAGGTGCTATAGCAATTCATTTTTATTTTGTCAGTTGCAAATCTGACAAATTCTTGAATTTATGTTTATTAGAATTTCCATTTTATGTTATTCTATTTGAAGTACAAAAAAGCGAGATATCTGTAGAGACATCGTTGATACTTACTTAGCTGTCAATAGAAGTCTCCATAAATAATCGTACATATTAATTAATGTCATTTGTAGCGTTTTTTTCAAAACAAGGAAAAAAATCAAGAAAACAAACTAAGTGACAATTAATGAAAAAAATATAACCCGAAAGATCAATTAATATGTGCGCTTAAGCGGGCTGCCAGCTTTAGTGGAGATGGGCGGGGTATTAACTGATAGTAAAAAAACAAGGGCGCCACGTGATTGAACCGCTAAGCGAATATCCGCCAATCACGAACCGCAGGTGAAAGATGTCAAAAATTCTGTGATCTAACAGGAATATCTCAACAAAAAAATCCAACGATTGTTCGACAAATTCTATTCAACAAAAATACAACCCAAGTACTTACATGCATCCAGCGGTGTCCTCGGTATACGTATAACGAGGTATCCACTTAAATATCTGAAAATTAATTACAAAAAGGCTGATTCGGGTATCGTGACCCGAAACGAATTGAATTTAAAAATTATAACACTATTGAACAATCAAAGCTAAACTCTACCGTTGTAATAGACACAGAACTATAAAGGCAAAACATTAATGCAAAATACTAACGAAACTAGTCAAAAGATTGAAGTTAATGTGAAATAATACTCAATTACTTGACAATGAGAAAGAGATTTGAAAGTACAATATAAACTGAATTGGTTTATATACAATGAATGAACGTGAATCAGAACGAAATATTCAAATAACAAGTAGTATACATAGCTTAAGTTCTGGGCGATCTCTTCAGGTCACAAGGAACTGGTGAACATCAAAAGTAAATAGATGCGATGAGGATAGGCTCCCTTAGGCTAAGGCTAACGGTGAACGGCTGTATATGAAATCCCGTGCCCCGCGATATCACCAGAGACAACAGGCCCTTGAAGAAACTCCTCGACAAAGAACGACAGTACCTCAGCGTTGTAAATACTATTCGGCACTATTATAACCGACAGTAAAACCCTAGAATATTAGGTTCTTTAGCTAGAGAGCATTTTAAATGAAACTTACAAGTAACCTCAGCTGGTCGAGGGTTAAATCACAATGCAGAATCGGCGTAGAAAATGTGATTAAACTTCCACACAAACGATCGAGTAGGCTTCCGAATCCCCTAGCTCGGGCAACATTTGCTAACGCACAAAAACCAAACTAACGTGCGAAATTTCAGCAAATATACGTGTAACTAGTCCAAATAATCCCGAAAATCGGTGAGTACACTATAACCACTCAAAATGGAACCTAGCTACGAAGCTTTTACTCGATTGTGATTTATTTCTAAGTTAACACGAGAACGTATCGCCGTTTAATGATAGATTTTTCCAGCTGAAAACGCGATTCTTATCAAGATACAAAAAAAGAATGGAGCAAGAAACTCTCGAGCAGGACCGGTAGAGGTAAACCATGTAGTACGCGAAGCAACGACCTGTTCTATTAAACCAATACATATACCAATGAATGATTATAACTTTTTCTAAATTATAGCGTTACACATTAATAAAAAATACACATCATTTGAATGTTGTAATAATTATTAAGTATTTACAGGGACAGAGCATTGCAGGCGTCTATTACGCACATTTCTAAATTTCGAGGCGTTCTTAAAGAGAAGCGCCACGGAAAATTAATGAAAGGTGTGTTGTTTCATCAGGCTAATGCTCCCAGCCATACATCTTGTATTGCAATGGCTGCTATACACCAAGCAGGCTTTAAATTAGTGGAGCACACGCCATATACGCCAAATATCGCCTCTAGTCCTCAAATTAAAAGAAAACTTACGCAGGAATTTTGTTCGGTAATGACGAATTGATGCAAGCTGTAAATTGGTGTTTTGCAGAGGTCGGATATAAATTTCTCCAAGAAGCTGTTGAGATGTTTGGTTTGTACACTGATGCACCAAATGCATTGGTCTCAGTAAGTGTCTCAGGGTGCAGGATAGGAATCACCCCTTGTATACACCCAAACGACACACTGAGAAATGAATTGAAAAGTTGGCTATAGATTTAAAACAAAAGACGATATAAATAAGGCGATGGTAGAGTTCAGCGCACAACAAAAAAGGTAAGTAGTGTCGAAATCGCAAACATGTAGCATTAATAGTTACCGAGATACCCTACAATTACAGCGAAAATTGAACACTAGAATCTGGTGTAAAAATGGTAAGTGTGAGTGCCCAAAGGCCTGATTTTTTATGAGGTGAACTGTCTGCTTTTACACTTACACAATACAAGCTAAAGAAACATCACCTTTAAGACACTAGCATTCTGAACCGTTCAAGGAATATTGAATGTAATGTAAGACTCGCCATTTAATTAATTATTCCAATACGAGCCCAGTCGCATATGAATTGGCCCAGGCACAAGTCAAACATTAAATAGTTTTTTGGACAGAGATTTTATTTTAAAGAAACGAAACCAAAAGTTTTGACTAATTATATTTGACCAACTACAACGTGAATAACAACTTAACAGCAGTTCTATATAACTGAAGTGTACAGATGGACAACCTAAGCATAAAAATAAAACTTCGCTTGGCGCATATGAATTGGCCCAAGGAGTCTATAATATTTACCATTGGGTACAATCACCCTTTCGTTTCAAAACTGCCTCAATTCGCCGCGGCATAGTTTGTACTAAGCTATTACAAAATTCTGGAGTGAAATTATTCCAAATTTCTTGAAGCTTAAGTTTTAACTCATCAACTGTGCGAACTGGGGCAGTTCGAAGCTTTTTCTTCATCACATGCCAGAGTGTCTCAATCGGCGACAAGTCCGGACTACTTGACGGCCATTTTATAACGGGGATGTGATTTTCTTGAAACCATGTAGTTGTAAGTTTCGCTGTATGACAGGATGCGCCGTCTTGTTGAAAATAATACTCTCCTCCTGGCAGCTGTAACTTTTCAATTGATGGCAGTAATTCCTCTTCCAAAATCACTTTATATTTTTGAGCATTTACAGTTCCATCTATCATACGAAGGCGCCCTACTCCTTGGGAAGACATACATCCCCAAACCATCACGGAAGCCGGAAATTTTACTTTCCTTTGTAAACAGTCAGAGTGATATTCTTCACCGGGTAGACGAATTATCCTCTTTCTGGTATCTCCAACAAAGACTTCGAATCTGGATTCATCGCTCCAGATTATGGAATCCCACTGTCTTTGCACCCACTTCTTTCTCTCATTTGCCCATAAACGTCTAGCTTTCTTCTGCTTTTGCGTTAATAGGGGTTTCACTTTTGCCTAAAATGCGTAGAATAAAAATTGACCAGTTTAGGTTACAAAACATACTTTGTAAAAACCATATCCCATTGTTTTAAGATGCCGTAAGCAAGTATCTTTTGATACCCTCATCTGTATTGCGTTTCCCCACTTGGAAGCTAGTTCTCTTGAAGATACACGACGATCTTGTCTGATAAGATTTCGGAGAACACGTCGATCTCTCTTCGTTATTTTAGAAATTCTTCCCGTTCTGACTTTCCTTGTTACATTTCCCTCCTTTTTAAACAATCTAATGATATTTCGCACTGTATACCGAGAAATTCTTAAATTTTTAGCGATGTTACACCCCGAAATTCCATCGTTATGTGCACAAATTATAGATTTTCTCAAATCTTCAGATAGCGGCTTGCCACGAACCATTTTCACTAAACTTTGGCGTGTGACAGCTAGAACACTGACCATTTGACGCCGATACAGTTTTGTTTTTATTTTATTTCAAAGCAAACGTGATTTTAGAGCAAACCACAGTATGTCGTTATTTTGGGCCAATTCATATGCGCCAAGCGAAGTTTTGCTTTTATGTTTAGGTTGTCCAACTGTACACTTAAGTTATATAGAACTGCTGTTGACTTGTTATTAACATTGTAGTCGGTCAAATATAATTAGTCAAAACTTTTGGATTCGTTTCTTTAAAATAAAATCTCTGTCCAAAAAACGATTTCATATTTTACTTGTGCCTGGGCCAATTTATATGCGACTGGGCTCGTATATCGCGATCCATTAAATGTTTTCGGCTATACCCAGGTAGAACCAAAACAGTCATTATGAATTCGGAAGTTTCCTCAGCAACGAAACTTTTGAAACTGAGACCCTTCGGCGCGAATAAAGCTGCGAAGGCACAGCAAATTACAATAACTTTAAGCGTGGGATCAGACATCACTTACTCCGTTTACATTCACGTTACTAATGTAAATCCGACGAGCACAAAAACAAAGAAATTATTTGCTGCTCTAGAACTACAGAACCAACTACTTATTCATTAATCATTTTTTGTGCCTATAGAGGAAAAACGTTAGAGCCCGCCCTGAATAAAATTTCATCGGAGAATAGCTAATGGTTAAAAGCCTTTGTGTATTAACAGTGGGGACACAGATATCTAGGGTACAATCGAATGTCTCGCTTACAATCGCACATCAGAGTTCATAAATAATAGAACGTTTAGCGTCGCACAAAACACAAGATTTTCCCTGGCATTCAGGCGAGAGTGCAGCTGAAGGATTATTTTCCTGCTACACAGCCAGGCTTAGATGGGAAACACATCCAAACAAAGGAAATTATTTTATGATCAAATAAACGAGCGGGAAAACTATTTCTTGCGTCAAACGTATCTTTGCAAAGAACAAATAGGATCTGTTGAAGCAGTGGCGGGTTGGGAGTAGCTGTATGTATTCATTTACGGTTATACAGGGTTTCTATAAATGATTCATGCATCCAGGGCGCTTATGAAAATTATCGATTAAATCAATATGCCGCCTCTCAGGAAAATGACGTATACTTGTCATCTGTCGATTTTTGAATTATTTGATACCTATATTTTAATATGAGAAAACGCCTGGGAGTGTGTATTTTCAACATATTCTGTAGTGTTTTAGGGGATAATTAAGAGGGGCGTTTACCTAGAGCGAATCGGGTCATTTTAAGCACCTACCTTTTTACATTTTACCGAGTTATTCGATACTTTTTCGAAGTGAAATTTCGACACTGCAATGACAAAAGATGTAGCTACAACGTAGAGTTCGAGTTTTTTCTGAATTTGCTACGGTAATGTAAATATTCGTTGTTATATTTTGCTTAAAAATGCGTATTTTTGGCGAGTTATATCTCGAAAACTAAGGCACATAAACGAAAAATTCGAACTCCACGTTGTAGCTACATATTTCTTTGTACACTACCAAAAACATGAGCACGATAAATAAGTAAAAACATTCAAAAAATCTAAAACCGCAAACCCTTTCGCACGAGCCCGTCAAGAGAGCGGAATGCGAATGCCCATCCCCACCAGATCCGTCGCATGGTATCCAGAGAACAGTGAGGCTAAGATGCAAACCTGTCGGGAATGATCGTGCGGTATACGATTTATTCCGATATGACCGGACTTCTAAGCTTTTATGTCTAAATACACGTGACAAGTTTAATGTTAAAAGCTCTTTCACATTAATTTACTGTCTGCCGAAGCAATGGGGAGGCGGAATGAAAATTATTATAAAAGTTCCTCCAAAAATCATAGTCGACATGCAGTTAGAATGAAATGTTATATAGTTCATATTTACAAAAATAAATGGGTTATTCCATATTTTGAATAACCTGGTATAATAMCATAGTAAGTTACTAATATCATGCTTACTTTTTTATGCACACGCTACAGTCAGCAATTTTCCGAATATTAGTTTAGCCCATCTGATCTTTGCGTAATTTCAACCTATCGGCTACCCTCTTACGTCCCATGTCCCGCTGGTAACATGGGTTGCATAGTTTACATTTTGCCCGATCGCTCCAAGTAAATGCCCCTCTTAACTGTAAGGTTGCAGAAAGCTCACATTTCGGAGCTGTGGGTTGACATTGATCTGCAACCTTCAGTACTATCGCCGTACATATTGTAGCATGGCAGCAGTTATAAAAAGGCGGCACAAAGAATACAGACATCAACGCCGCCCACGCCGCGTGAATCATTTATAGAAGCCCTGTGTTTTATAAAACATCTTTATTTTGCGTATGTGCGATAACTCTGAAATTCAGAATATATAAAAATTTGTTACTCTTAACCTATCGATCGATTGTCAAACTGCATATTTTGCAAGTGTGCGGAAATCATCTTGATTGATCTACCTCAAAATGTATAATGTTGAAAATGAGTAATTTAAATAATAAGTTAGAACAAGTAAAAAATCGAGTTACTATAACTTTTCTTAATCTTTAATCCTTTAACGTCAAATGGTTGACTTATCTGAAGAACCCTCACCGCGTAGGTATTGGCTTGCAAAGAACACCACGGTAGTATGACAGTGTCACACCCACTGGACATTAAGGGATGCCAGGTTACTTTGTTAAAAGAGGTCTACCTAGCGAAAATACTGCTCACAATTTCTAGATACCTCTCTAATTAATCGATCGTACGAAACTTTATCAATGTCTAATTTACAAACACATTTAATCTTTGTGGCAAAATCTAGTGCGATGTTTATGCAATTTGAAACCAAAAATAGCAATTTTGCGACTTGGTCCAGCGCTGGACTCATGTACGAGTCTCAACCTGATAGACTGATGGCTGATAGACGAAAAACCACGTGCAGTAGTGCTTCGTGTTTTGTTTCATCTTTCCGGGCAAAGGTGTATTTATCTATCTGTAATTTGTGAATCAATACTTTGCCCGCAAGTAATTATTTTCGATATGCCACTGGTTACGCGATGCATGCGGAAGCAGCCGTACTTGCCGCGCATAAGACGTCAGAACTTGATGACGTCCTTGCCACTTTTACATGTAGAATGAACAATACATGCGATTAATGACAATAAAATTAAAACATAATAAATTTTAGCACATATGTAGGTACCAATGCTATTATTATTCATTCATTAATTTTTGTAGTAGATATAAGTAATAGACGTGTAATACGATTAAAGTAAAAACAATGTGAACAAATTAAATTGCAGTAGGATGCAGTGATGAAGTACTGAATGCTGAATACTAAAACCCAACTAAGTCTACGCCTTTCGGATCCACCGCAGTGGTTTCAGTTTCATGTTTCATTGAAGAATCGGCACCAAACTTGTAATTTGTTACACATGTTCGTGTCGGATCCATTGGAACGGGTCCAGAAGTCGCTTAGATCCGGTGGTAGCGGATCCACCTTGGACCCGGACCGCCAACTCTAAGCGGAAGTCATATTGTATCCACCTACTATGTGAACAATGACGTTACTACGAATACCTCCACTAATAAGGATGCCGAACGAACGATTCGGAAGCGTCCCTGTTTTTGCCGGAAAATTCAAGCTTTAAGGCTGGGATCCTAGAGAAAGAAGTTTCACGACATCTCCCATTTCACTCATGCGAGCTGTACGATGGCGGTATCTAGCGGATTATAGATGCATATACAAGCGTAGTAAAAAACTGACAGCGACAACGATAATAGGTTTAGCAAAAATGCTTATGTGTCGCTCGTACCTGAGCGCGCGTCCGGATATACTGCGTAATATACGTAGGTAGGAAGTCTAGGAAGTGCATCAGTATTATTAGGAGTACCTATATGAACTATAAATCTTTAATAGGCATTTTTAATCTAAAAAGGATGCGTTTTAGGGCTTTTAATACGAATTACTTTTTTCGTGTTATTTTCAACCAATCAGAACGTTCAAATTAATAGAGGTACCTCGTATAATTTCGATTATTTCCTTCCTGTCAATTTTTACCAATCAGTGACAAGAATTCGTTACCTACCTATATTTAATTTTCAAGTGGGAAATTATTTTGACATTAGCTGTCCGCAGTTTTGCCGGAAAAAAATCGGATTTAAATTTTATGGTTTCTATGTACTAACTCAGGAAATAATCTTACTACATATCCCCGTGCATCTAACTTTTCCTATGGGAAAATTCGAAAAAAAAACTCGTTTCTAAACCATTTGTTTAACAATAGCATTCCGCTAGCTGCAAAATCCTCGTCTTCGACTTAGATTTATCAAACAACTAGCACTCATGGTATTTAATTGTTAAACAAATACCATAGAAACTCGTTTATTGCACTAGGGGACCTGACCTGACCTGACCTGTGAATATACCCCTTGACGACGTGATATAATAGGCCTGTTCACAAATTTTTAATTTATCAAGAACTTAGTAATACCTGGGTAGCTAATCAACACCCTGCAAGCAGATTTCAATTTGCTTTTATAGTTCTCAAAATATCGCCATCTAAACTATTGCCGCGCATAAACATCAAAAAAACGACACCTTTGTCAAAGCGACCTATTGTTTTTGGGGTGAGTAAGCGTATAGGGAATAAGGGGGTGAAATTGGGGGGTAACTACCCTTCTTGCAAATTTTATTTTTTTCCTTCTAGTGTGTAATTAGTAGTACAATTGCGATTATTATTCGTCCCTATAAATTTTCGGTGCAGCAAACGGTTTAGAAGATATTAGCAAAAAACCGTCACAAGAAAAACGTTTTTTCCTAAATATCTACGAAAATACTTAATATAATGGCAGTCAAGTTGATGGTGTGATTTATTGTTTTGTATGTGGAAGATCTGCTGTACGGAAACGCATCTATTGTGCTGACTGCCGTGTTTGGTCTCACCTAAGTTGTGCTGAGAGAAAAAAGTGTTGTGATTCTGATGCAATTACTCCAGCTGGAAATCGTGACGAAAGTGAGGTTACCTTAAAAAATCTGGTTGCCACAATTAACACTTTGGCTGCAACTGTGGCTGAGATGAAGGATGTGATGAGTGATCTAATAAGTGAAAATAAGAAATTCCGCAAGGAAGTTGAAGATATGAAAGCTGCTAGGACTGTCACCGCCGATACCAGTTTCTCTGGGGAAGTGCTAGTAGCTGAAGCAGTGGAGCGTATTCAGAGATGTAGCAGCGTGATTGTTCGGGGTCTGCCTGAACATAAAGGAGATGTTTCGCAACAAAAGTTTAGTGATCTTGAAAAGGTTGAAGCATTTATTAAGCCAATAGTTCCCGACACTCATGATTCCAATCTTGTGACTGTTGTTCGTTTGGGCAAGTACACTCAATCTTCAGTACGTCCTATTAAGGTAACTTTTAATAGCCAGGCAACCGCACAATATGTATTGCGCAACTATAAGCCCAAGGATAGGATTTTTGTTAATGCAGACTTGACAGTGACACAACGAAACGCTGCTTATGCCATTCGTAAGGAGTACCGCAGTCGAGTTGCTGGTGGAGAGGAGAATATTCGGCTAAAGTACTTCAATGGTATCCCAAAGATTGTAAATTTAAAAAACTAAAAGATTTCCAGCACACACATCCGTCAATTAATGTACTGTATCAGAATGTAAGAGGCTTAAACACGAAGATGGTGAATTTCTACCAGAACTGTTATGTAACTGAATCCGAAATAATACTATTGACTGAAACTTGGCTTAATGATGGTGTTGCATCTGTTGAACTTTTTCCTAATCACTTTGATGTTTACCGGTCTGACAGGAGGTCTGGTAGGGATGGAGGTGTGTTGGCTGCACTGAGAAGAAGTCTCAAATCTGTTTCTCTGAATATGACCTCGCCTGTGCCTGATATTGACTTGGTTGGTGTGAGGATGATGGTCGGTAACTGTCAACTGATTATCGTAGCAGTGTATATCCCTCCTGCACAGCAGTTGGAAAACTACATACCTTTGTTTGATTATCTGGAGTCAACCTTGGACTTGTCCACTAATGTGCTTGTGGCAGGTGACTTTAACATACCTGAATTGATAGATTGTCAGCAGGGGATTCGGATGACAAATCTTTTTTATACATATTCACAGTTCATCGCACTGAATAGTCTAACCCAACATAACGCGATACTTAATCTTAATGGAAGGATTTTGGATTTAATTCTATCTGTGGAGGGCAATCATACTGATSTGCTCAGTCACTATCAACCACTTGTGGATGAGGATCCACATCATCCTTGTTTGTGTGTGAACTTGACGTTGACTGGGGAATCCACAGTACCTATTAGTGGTATCTGTGACGAAAGAAAGTACAACTTCCGCAGAGCCAATTTTATTGGTTTGTATTCTGCATTGGCCACTACTGATTGGTCATCCGTCCTGAGGTCTTCGACTTCTGAAGATGCGTGTGATGAATTTTATGCTATTCTTTATGATACTCTTGACAGATTTGTGCCTAGACAAATTTTTCTGCCTGGAAAAACAAAATATCCAGCCTGGTTCACTACAGAAATAATATCTATGCTAAAAATGAAGAGGAGGCACTGGAATAATTATGGAAAACCAAGTTAAGTCATCATATGGATAGTGTGAGAGCCCTGCGTCGTAACATCACGAAAGAGGTACGAAAAGAGTACCGGAAATACATAAGAGATAAGGAGCGTTCTTTATTGAATAATCCAAAGCGTTTTTGGACATTTGTCAACCAGAAGAGAGGATCAAGTGGGATTCCCGGCTGCATGCGGTACGAGGGTGAGATTCGGGAGACTCAGCAAGATATAGTTGATGCCTTTGCCAGCCACTTTTCTAGTGTTTATGTGGGCGCCGCCTCCAACATTGACATTAATCATCGCTGCAACTTGGACAGTGATATGTTTGATAAGTGCGAATTCTGTGATAGTTTCGGTTGTCCGTCCCTTGACTGTGATGACCGTGTTAGTGATAATGGTCCAGTACTGCATAAGTTTCTACTTGAAGATGATGACATTTTGAGTGCAGTAAAAAAGATTAAAGCCAACAATGTGAGTGGACCTGATAATATACCGGCATTTCTACTGACTGACTGTATTCAATGTTTCATTTATCCACTACGCCATATATACAATCTAATATTGTCCACTGCAGTATACCCCAAAGAGTGGAAATTATCGCGTATAATTCCTGTCTTTAAATGTGGTGATAAAACATGTGTTAATAATCATAGACCGATAGCCTTAATGTCAAATTTTGCTAAGCTTTTTGAATGTGTGTTGTCTTGCATAGTATATGCGCACTTTAGTTCTCGGGTTATCCCTGAGCAACATGGATTCATAAGGGGGAGATCTACTGCAACTAATTTGTGCGAGTTTACCCATTTCGTGTCTGATGCTTTAGACAACCGCCTTCAAGTGGATGCCATATACACCGATCTTACGAAGGCGTTTGATAGGGTTCATCACTGCATATTACTGAGGAAGCTGAGCCGCGCGGGATTTTGTGATCATTTGTTATTTTTGTTCAAGAGTTTACTAGTTAATCGGTTGCAGTTTGTAGAATGTTGCGGTTTTAAATCTGATACTTTTTGTGCGGAATCTGGAGTTGTACAGGGGTCAAACTTAGGACCTTTACTGTTTGTTATATTTTATAATGATGTAGTACTTAACATGAATTGTCGTGTCTTTATTTAAGCAGATGATTTGAAGATCGCACATATTATAGATACTTAGGAGAGCACCCTGCAATTACAGCACTGTATAGACAAATTGTTTTCGTGGTGTGATAAAAATAAGCTGCAATTAAATATAAAAAAATGTAAAAAAATTACTTTTGCGAGAAAGTCAAATTTAGTAAACTATTATTACAACATCAATGGATATCCCCTTGAGAGCTGTAATGAAATATTTGATTTGGGGGTGCTTATGGATACGGCTCTGTCATTTTCTCCCCATATAGCGTGGCTAACAAACACTGCATTGAAAACTTTGGGATTTATACTTAGAAATAGGTACTGGAGATTTTGTAAATGTAGCTTGTATAAAACTGTTATTCTACACTTTAGTAAGATCTATGATTGAATACTGCTGTGTTGTTTGGACCCCTTATCATCAGAATTATATCAATATGTTGGAGAATGTCCTTAGAAAGTATGCAAAATACCTACATTTAAAATTGTTTAATAGATATCCAGTGAGACACTGTGAGTTAAGAGAACTCCTTACTGATGTTGGGGAAACCAGCCTTGTATCTAGACGAAAAACTCTCTGTTTAGTATTTCTTCAAAAACTATTGCGCGGGGAGTTCTCATGTTCTGAATTACTTGAAACCATTGGTTTTACTGTACCAAAGGCTGTCAGCAGGAGAGTATTAACATTTTATTACACCATCCCAAACACTTTCAATCACCTTCACTCTCCTCTGATTGGCTGTCTCAGATTGTATAACAATTTAGCTAGGGATATAGATATGGATATATTTTTTGATGATTTTACTACCCGATCCGCAAAGCGTAAGCTTACTGATATCTTTTTTGAGATGTAATTATAGGCGATATTATTGTTACATGATGTTGCGTTGTAAACAGTGTTATGTGATAACTGGATTAGTATGAATGAATTGGAATATTTGGTTATTTATGTACATTATGGATTCTATTCTGACTGCCATTTTGTTTGTTATTAATATGTACCATTATAGACACTAGTTGTCTGCTGGAATAAACTTATTTATTATTATTATTATTATTATATTCAAAAAGTGAAAATACCACCACAGATAGAAAATAACATTTCGTGCAAAAAGTGTTTTAAAAAATGTTTCCAAAAGATTGACATTTTTCGAAATATTTCCAAGAAACTGAATTTGGACCCGGTTCACACGAAAAATTTTTGCTGTTACATAATTATAGAAAATCAAATTTCAGATCGAAAAGCACTCTTGCAATTTTTTTTATTAATTTAATAATTTTCGAGTTATTTTCAAAAAAAAAGGTTTTAAAAATTTATGGATTATTGCTAATAATACGGAAACAGTTTGTTTCTCAAAAAAAAATTGTGGAGACAAAAAATGTTCAAAACCTCATTATTAATCGTATAATACAAGAAATAAAAGCGTAAATGTCATTTTGACAATTGGATGTGGTAGTATTGATTCAATTTGCAGCGGTTTATTTCACTAGCAAAACTCGACAGAATCCTTAAAATTTGATTCAGGAACTAATTCTAACAAATACAACTGGATCTTGATAAATTAACGACTATTTACATTGAATAAATTTTCTAAAAAACTTTTTGTGAGAAATTTTATTTCCTATCTGATGGCATTTTCATTTTTTGAATATATTAAGTATATTCGGAGATATTTAGGAAAACCCGTTTTCTTTAAGTGACGCTTTTTTGCTAATATATTCTAAACAGTTTGCTGCACCGAAAATTTATAAGAATGAATACTACTCGCAGTTATACTACTGATCACATACTAAAACGAAAAAAATATAAAAAAATAAAAATTTGCAGAAAGGGTAGTTACCCCTCAGTTTTGCCCCCTTCCCGATACCGTACTTACCTCACAAACAATAGGTCGCTTTGGGTAGTTGAGATTTATACGTTTGCCAAATTTCAAGTTCATATATTAAGTATTTCGAAAGTTACCGCGTATACAAACAAAACCACAGACACACAGACAAGAAATTTTGTTTTGCTCAAATTTTGTTCTTTTGCGTTTTCGACCATTTTAAAGCGAATGAGCAAATAAAAATTTTTGAACATTTTTTTCACGATACAATACTTCCCATCCGTTGGATGTGGAAGTAAAATTTATATTCAATAGTCAAAGGTCGTACGGCACTCTTCCCTCCTTAGCACATGCAACAACCTAATCTCATACACCACCATCTATCAATGTTTTGCTGGACTACGTCTGAACTATACCGCTTTAGCGAAGACGCGATTTTATTGTGATCTGCCAATTTCCATCTTAAATTCGCAGCGAATATCGACCTTATTGACGTTGCCGATTTGGTGATAAATGACTTCCTTCAAAACAGGAAATCTAAAAAAATACCTTATAGTCTGTAACGAAATAGGAACCAATATAAAGGTAAGGAATTGGGCATTTATGTATGCTAAAACTTCTCTTGAATAGTACATCAGAATTCAAAGTAATCGACAAGCAAGTGTTCCCGCCATAGGTAAAATTTTACGCAATATTTACGCTGTTACTATATTAAATATATAGCAATTATAAACTTAACAAATAGCTCACGCGAAACATCAATTCTTCTTATTGTTAAGGATCACTTCGTATTTCTAATAGAATGAGTAATTTTTTACATTTCCCGTTTTGTAGCGGTGTATGTCGCCCATGTATTAGCTTATGGCGATACCCCAACCTTAAGGGATTGCCGATAGGTGGCGCCCCATGTTAAGTGTATAATTTTTGAACACGTTAAGCACATTGTGACACATTTTCTTTTTTACTGATTAAACATTAGGTGTTATTTTCATTTTAAGTTATAAAATTATAAATACCAACTATTCACTTTATCGCCATAAGTATAAAACTACCATATAGTTTAAAAAACTGAGCACCTAACCTTATCCGGTTTGTAAGGTTGTAACTGTTCAGAGCATATTGCACGTTTATATAACATATTCCTACCTCACATCCTCCTATTGCATGATCATTGTTGTGTTTCATTCTGAATAAGATGATAAAAAAGGGAAAAAATCTTACACTTGTAGGCTGCCGCCATCTACCGGTGACATTTGAAACTTCTGTCCTCTTTCTCAAAGAGGGTCATTTTTGTATAGCAGATGGCATGATGGCAAAGATTGTTGTCCTTTTACGTGGAGTAGTTATCCGTAAACGTTGCCCTCTATATACAAGAACACTAGCCCGCAATGCAGTGACTACGGAATTATATTTCAATATAATTCCGTGGCAGTGACCCGAAAAACCAAAGTGATTAAACCACGTCGCCAAGAGTATATCCGTTTATCTATACGGTAACTATGTAAAATTGGTGTTTGCTATTGGCCAAATTTAGTATGATTTACCACATTATCAGATTCTAACGGAAAGAGTTCACATTTAGGAAAATCGTTCTGATGCAGTGCCCCATCTTTGTATTGTTAGTGATACTTGGAAAACACGACAAAAGTTAATTTTGGCCCCAGAAACATTTGGATCTCCTTGCTGGTCTTGCCACCTTCTAACTAGTTAACCACTGATGCTTTAAGGGTCATAATTCGGAAAACACTTAGCTCTAGTAAATGATTTTATTTCCTTTGCAAAATTTACTCAATGTGTTATTACATATTAGTTTAGTTATATTTGTTTGATCCAACAACTGGGAACACTGTGTATAGTGTAACAGCATTTTGTAGCCAACATCACATTGAACTGGTTGAACAGTACGTTGAACAGTCAACAGTACGTAACTCCATAAAGACCAAAGCAAAGGTACAAGGCTTTTATTTAAACAATCCACACTAACAAGCGGTTGCGGAACTCAAAATAGGGGTAGAAACTCCAACACAATGATAAGGTCAAAATGAGAGACTTGTGCTCATCAATCGGTGAGCTGTTAATTAAAACTAGTACAAACATATTAAAAAAAGACATCTGCCTTTGTCCACTCCGATTAAAATTTTCCAAATACCCAAATTTCGGGCCTGTTTTCAATTAAGGTCTTTCACGGTGGATGGCCTTACACGGGCAAAAACTATCAATGGCGGCCGTATTTTACCGCTTAGCGTTCCCTTGTCATTAGCCAATTCTATTGAATATCTATACGTTTTTCCAACCGCGATGATCAATTATTTTAGTTAGTTTTTGGGCATAACGAAAACCCAGACTCCTCAGCAGTGAAAATACGAAAGAATAAAGAAAGACCTATTTTGTATTTTTTAGTGTTGTCAATATTGTAATGATTCGTTACTCAGTAATCGTTACTTCACAAGAATCGAAGTAATCGATTACCAATTGTGAACAGTAGTCGTTACACGATTACTACGATTACTTCTCGTATACCGATATTCTGCAGTGCCGCAGCACAGCACAGTCATGCGGTAGCGAGTAACGACTACCTACGACGAATAACGAGTAAGGAAGGAGTCGGTTCGGATTCGATAGGTAACGACTGAAGTAAGATACGTGGATCGATTGTAGATAAAGTAGAAGGTAGTTAAAGGCGGGGAAAAGTAGGTTTTTAGTCTTTTAGCTTACAAAATAAAGATTCGAAAGGTCGCGTTGAGAAATAAGTTTAAAAATATTATGGTCCAGGGGAATGTTATTAATTTTGTTTTTCCATCAGCATTTAATAATTATTTGCTCTGCTTCTGTTACAGTAAAAGTGAAACCGTCTGACAAAATCTTACTACCTACACTAAAAATAATTATTAATATAATAAATATTGTTAGTGCCTTACTAAACGCATATAATAATTTAGTTTGTGGTATCCTTAATGTTTGTTTTTTCTTTTAAATACAAGAACACCGTTAACGAAAAATACTCCAGTTATTACTGACGCATTTGCTTAATGTGTTTATATTTGATAGACACTTTTTTATCTCCTTAACACCAAAATTAATCTTGTTGACGGCAAAATAATAGTTATAATAAGAATAATGTAGGAAATCCCATGTCAATTACCTACTGATGTAATAACGCTGTTTCTATAATTACATCGAAAGAAAAAAACAATGAGTGAACCATTTTATGTGCATATTTTTGCATATATACCTACCTTTCATTTTTAATCTAACAATATTATTTACATTTGACGTTGTACTTCTTTGGTTATTTTTGCACAAAAAAGGTGTACCTACTAAAATTTACGTACTAAAACTTTATCTAGTCTGAACAGACATCCAGATTTCACTACATATCATACATAAAATGTATTTCTCATTGCTTTTATTTTTAATTATATATAATTACATAAAAACTTCATAACTTTTATGCGCCTTCGTTTTAAAGTAGGTTATATGTACCTACTTATTAAATTTCAAACGCAGCTGCAATAATCGTACGTGTTCGCGTGGAATACAGTACCTTCCGTAACCGCGGTTACTTTACGAATAACGATTAATAGTGCAAGACTGTAACGTACTCCTCCCGTATTCTGGAATGGCAACATGAATGTGTTACCGCTGAGTAATTGTTAACGAGTACGAAGTAACGATTACTAGTTATACCAGTAACGAGTAATCGCGATTACATAAAAGTAATCGGATTTGACATCACTAGTATTTTTAACCCAAGATGAGCGTTATCAGCTTGTCTCAATTTTTTTATCATGATTGGTAGTTATCACCCTCATGACTTATATTATATGTAATTTTATTTATAGACTTTTTAGTAATCTAAAGACGTTTGGCTGTTCTTTAATAAATGATGTGGGTATTAGACTTTGAATGACATCTGGCAACGCTGTGCATGTGAACAAGACAAGTTACTGATATAGGGGACAATGACAAGTTGACAAGTGACAAATGTGCACTCGACTACTCGACAGCAGACAGCATGTTTGAAGTTTGAGGTTTTAGTTTACTATATACATATCCATAAAAGCTTGATTGGAACCAAAGTTTTTAAAGCTAAAAACTACTACTGTTACGAAAATATGGAATCTATATATCCCCCCGATAAATTTAATTGCACCAGTAAAATTTCACCAAAAGTACATCTTGAAGATTTCAAAAAAACTCTGTTGGAACTGGAGAAAAAAGCTGCAAGTTCGAGAGATGTAATTACAGATATTATTGGTATGAGCGACTCCTCTACTTTAAAGAAGATCAAGGCAAATTGCAGGTAATATTTGAACATACCCTCATTCAATTTTTTTATGTTTTTATCAAAATCTTTTAGTATTATAAAGCTAACATGTCCTGGTGAACTTGAACCACAATACCTTCCAGATGCAATTACCTCTTTGTTTAAAGTAAGCGATAGTGTGGCAATTACAAATGAGCTCAAAAAGAAATTAAAAACTGTCGCAGCTAGGTCTCGACTACTAAATAGGAAACGGTCTGCAGCAAGATATAATGATCAAATCAGAAGAGATTTTGAAACAATCATAGTGGTATGCTGTGTACATAACTACTATGTAAGTTCAGCGATTATATATAGATATTTTCAGAAACGTGATGGGATCCAAGAGTCCAATCTACGAAATGTTTATAAACACCTATTATTTACAGTACGGGTCTATCATCCTTTTGAACATCATTATGTAAAGCAGAATTCACATAAGCACTGTAAATGCAGCCATGTGATAGACATACTAGGTTTTCAAACATTGGCTGATTTACGTGATAAAATAATATGTAATGCTGATGTTGGTATATGTAAGGAGGTTGATGTTCCAAGTGATCAACTAGAGGACTATTTTGGAAATGCAAAGGTAACTAATTACCCTTACTTTGAAAGTTTGTCTTAATTGTATTCAATTATCAGTTGCGATTATTTACTTAATTGTAATTTTCGTCAAAACAGCTCAGTATGTTTAAGTAAGTACCTATAGCTGTTTTGGGAGTGATAATCAACAATTTTAGGTATGTATCGCTTCGAAAATACCTCTTGGACTACCCCCAATATACTATATAATATTATTAAAATTCTTGTTGAGCCAAAATTAGACGTTATTCAGTAATTCATTATTGGACTGGACAGGTAGATTACTACGCTGAAATATCTTAAATATTACTATCATACAGTAACTGCATGTTAATATCTGGGATTTCTAGGGATTCACAATACATTTCGGAGATTTTTAGTGATTTTGAATGTATTTTAATAATTTTTTTCAACAATCTCTCTGATAATCTACACATATGCAGTGTATGTGTCAATGATTTTTGTTAATCTACGCTTATTAATTTAACTGTTAAGCCTTGATGAATAAAATATGTAGTTTTTCCATTTCTACCAACTAGCCAACAATACACACCAGCACACCTGTAGTTAAAAAATCAAGGTTTATGAACAAATGTTTTCTACTGTATTAGAGTTAATTTAAACTAAGCACATTTAACTAAAAACACTCCATTCTCCTTCAGTGGATACAGCAAACACTAATCTAATAAAAATCCTATCGACGTTTTATTAAGTACGGATGACTAATTTCCGTGCTATTAAAACCTTAGAAATACAATCCATATGTGTGAACTTTTAACTATAAGTCTTTCACTCAATACTAGGGTTGCCACTTATTCCAGTTTGCGCAGGATTTTCTTGGAATTAGAAGATAGGTAAAAATGTTTAATAAGTACAAAAATAATTGCTTTAGAATGCTTACAGTAGTTACAGTTTCAAACACATATGGTGAAATACTGTAACATATTGAAATAATAGGAATAACGAAGATAGAATAGAACATTTGTTAAATTCTGAATTGCAAATCGGTTGAACTTTGATATGAACTGTTCCAATATTCTGCATAGTGTTTATTCCATTAAAAAAATACAAGTAACAAGTTATACAGGGTATTTTAAAAAGCACGGCCAGTATCTTAACTAGGTAATCAATATACAAAAGTGCACTGTTTAGAAGTTGTGTTTTATTACTAGGTTTTTTTGATACTAACTTTCTAGCCGCTGATGAAATGATTTGAAATTTTGGATATAAGTTACTGATGTCAAAAGACCCATTTTAAAGGTAAAAATATGATTTTCTTATTAGTACAGCAGGGTAAACCAAGACATTTAATTATTTATTAATCCAATATTTTTTTTTGTCTGTCATTATTTGAAGTTTTTATCTCACATTAATGATTAATGAACTGCATGATGCAACAAAAGTCTTAGGTGACATTTACAAGAATTAATTTGATGTTAGTCAGATAGACTATTTCGGTTTTCACTTCACAAATTATTAAAAATAATTGAAACTTAATTTAATCATGAATAAGAACAAACTCTATTTTACAACCCATTGAATGACTACTAGTACAAGCAGAGATTAAAATTAAACAAACACAAAAACTATAGCTATTATCTAACTGCAGTGTATCCATTGTGATGCCGCTGAAAAAAGGCTGCAGTAGCTAACTGATCTTAGATGAAAATTGTTCATTGCGCAATGACGTATCCAGCCTTTACATATCTGGAACAGACAGTATTTTAGATCAACAACTGAATACTGAATTATTGGAAATATTGCGCGCCATTATTGTTTATTTTTAATATAGTAGTCATTTTTACATTTCTCCGCAAACTAATAATAATGAAAGTTTATTTCATTTGTATTGTTTCATACATTAAATATGCTGAATTATTGGTGAAATAAACAGGTATATTCACAAAAAAAATGCTTGTGCGTGCTCAACATATGAAAAAGGATGAAAAAGAAAAAAGAAGGTAACGGTTGCATAGTATACTAATTAAACTAAATATTATGCTACTACTTGAACCTAAGTTCAACAGTGTATCTTGTAACTTTGCAAAAATACTTCTTTAAACCATCCACTATTTTTATACTTACATACTTTTCATAGAAGATGCAAAATTAATAATATCATGAAAATCCGCCAAAGTATGTGACCATGATTGCATGATTTATGACATGATGCCAATTAATCATCAGCATGTCTCGTAGAAAACAGATAAACAATGGTGACTGATTAGCTATGAGCTGAATCAAACGACTCAAGGCATGAGTTGTTCAATTTGAACGATTCCGTTATGATCGACCCAGCTCTAAAATATTTATTTAGTCTCACTAATTTTTGTCAAGCACATTAATGTTATCATTTTGTTTATTGCCAGTACTAGAAGTTTATTATCCAACAATATTCTCCATATTTCCTTATTTTGTACCTTCTGTAAAATTTCTTATTATTACAGTAATAACTACATTGTTTAACGAATACACATATAAGTGAATAAGGAGTCTATGTTAGCTTAAAATGATGAAGGAAAGAAAAACAGATTTCACAGAAGCCAATACATGTGCAAAATCAAATATTTTTATGATCAGGTATAAATATCTCATTTGGCAGCACTACTGCCATGAGTTAACTTACATGCTGTGTTGGCAAACAAAAACTCCAAATCTTGACAACAAATCAAGCTTGGTGGAATTCACAATAAAGCATACATAGTTTCTGTGGATTGCGGAGGACTTGGAGCTTATTTTTCTGCATTAATGTGGGTTACATCTTAGCATTTCCAATAGAGAATAATTTTAATAAAATTTCTGAATTTTTTCATGTTTTGGGGAAGACTCAACAAAAATTCGTTACTTACGACCCAAAACTATGTTTATATAAGCAACTAGTTTCTGGATTATAAGCTTAAAGCCAGTAAGTATGAAGCGTGAGTGGATATGAACTTAAGAAGAGTCTACATTTTCAATTTCAACTGTGATACACACATTAAAATAGCATATGCTGTAACAAATTAAAAGTGCTTGCCGTCTTGTCTTTGTTAAGTTAATTTTTGTTGACTAATTATAAAGTTATATATTCATTATGTGTTTCAGGAAGAGTACCCATCTGGATTTCTTTTCATAAATGATGTCTTCTATAATGACTTCAGGAATGAAAATGCAATAGACTATTCTAAAGTAATAAGAGACTGGGCTGAAAAAAAGCGTATAGGAAAATTTACCACTGGAGACATAAATACGGTTAGCATTACATCTGTTAAAGAGTGTCCACAATATAATGAACATATGCTTTCAGAAACTGGAAACTCTCACATTACGTTTAGGGTACCCTTATGTATACCAACATCAAGGAGACTGCGAACACATAATTATATTTTCAGACATACGATTTACCAATGCTAAAGATCCATCTGACTCACAAGCATATCCTTATTACAAAAATATTAATCGGTACTTGTCGCAGATTTGTATGATTTGTGGCACAAGCTCAGCTAAGTGGGTATGTGTGGACTCTAACAGATTACCACATGAACATTCTTATCTTTGTCAGGAGTGTTTTTTATCTTACAATTACATTGATGGTGAAAAGATTGGAAATTTTAAAGCATTTCCCTATTTTGATAAAGCTTTAGTATTGTAAATGTTATCTGAAAATAAAGTATTTGTACTGAACAGCATTTTAATCCTGCCACACAAAGATATGTTCCATCTTGATAACATGATTTTTTTTTTAAACTCAGTTAATAGCATTTATGAGTGTATTCAATGATAAATATCCTGTACCAAAAACAGTTTTTCTTGTAAAATGTACAATTTTAAAATGGTATAAGTATATTCTATTAAAAATAATTTTAATTTGATTAATTTTTTTATTAATTCGTATACTAACATTGCCGTCAACATTCGTGTGTAAGATTTTTTAGTTTACCATTGTAAATAAGCAGAATAATCTCTTCAATGCTACTAAAATCTTTTTAGATTGGGCAGTGTAAGGGTCAAAAAATGTATCAGATGGGCTTTATAAATGTGAAAACACGAAATAAAACACAGTCATTTAGGATTTAGCTCACCTCTAATGCAGTTTTACATATTAAGATTGTGTAGTATATGATACGACAAATATTCAATATGACTGGTCCTGGTAACTTAAATATTTAAAAATACATTAAAAACTTCTTAATGAAGTGTAAGTAAAATCCCCTGCATATATCTTGATGTTGAAAACCTTTTGGTATGGAAGTGTACCACATAAATTTCAAATTTTACAATCCATTAGTCTTTAGCCTTAAGAGCGTTCCACAGTCAAGGTACAAATGTATGAGTAAATTTAGATGTTTTATGTAATATTTTTGTGCATATTTACTTTTTGCAAAAAAATGAAACGTAGCTCCGTAGACTAATRATATCTAAACGTGTTCCCAAAATTTCAACAAATTTTCCCTGTAAATAAATGAGTGACATGGTTTTTTCCAAGACAGGTGTAAATTATCATTATATTCGTTTATTTACAGCGAAATTTTGGGAATATAATTAGTCAAAGGAGTTACGTTTGGTTTTTTTGCGAAAAGTAAATATGAACAAAAATATTACATAAAGCATTAAATTTACTCACGCATTTGTACCTTGATTGTGGAACGCTCATAAAGGAAGGAAAAAATGAATCATCCCAAAATACCAGTTGGGTTTTCTAAATTTCAGTGCTGTTTTCTGTGCGGATGATACATTCAAGTCTACACATATCTATATATAAATATTACCCGAAAAGAAAAAGGGCTACCTACAAAAAGAAATGGGATCAAGATCTCATCAAAAACATAAAATGTACAGAAATGCAAGTCTCACAACGCAGTGTTTCCACCACAAGAAGTTCAGAGATCTCATGTAGAAACAAGCTCATTATTTTAGTTTGTATCTATGGATGCACCTGTTCAACAACTTTGTTATAAATACGAGTAGTTTTCTAATTAGTTACTACCAACATTTATTGTGACCATATCAATATTAAACATCTCTATTTCAGTAATAAATATAATGACCTGGCAATTGCACATCTGTTATTATTAACAACCTGAGTGCTATATTTTTCTGTTTCTTAACATTTGCATAAATTAGGCCTACTAGCACTATGTTCAATTAGGAGTATTTTAAATAGTAAGTAAATTATTCCTATGTGATTTTGTTGCCATAAATAAAGATGTCTAATATTGTTACGGTCACCATCAATGTTGGTAGATAACTAATCAGGAAACAACTCATGACAAAGTTATTGTGGTTTTACATATTTTATGTTTTTGAACGGATCTCATTTCTTTTTGTAGGTAATCCTCCTTTGTTCTTTATAGCTAGGTAAATTTAGTATGTCCCCTTGGTCACTGAAAATGCAAGCAACAAAGTTGCAGTACCCTGAGTGGGTTCAGAAAAGGATGTGCTTTTGTTCGACTTGGCAATAAAAGAATAGTTCACATAAACCAGGATGTATTGCTTACAAAAGTTTATGCCTATTGTGTAATGTGAAGAACAAAGATTCATGAAACATTTGTAAACTGTCTAGCTCTTAATTACTTTTAGCTATAACTTTTTCTTGAAACAGCATGTTTGATGTGGCATGCACGCTACTGTATGTACTGTATTTTATGACCTTTTTATTTATAAAAATAGTAAATAATTTTATTCTGCAGCAATTATAGATAGCAGCCAGTCATATATATTATTGAAAATTTTTGGAATCCACATGGACACTGATATTTGTACAGGGTGAGAAACTTATCTCGTATACCATTAGTCCTAGTTTTTAAAAAAACAATTATTGAACTAAAGTGACCACTTGCTGGAAATTATCTTCAAATTTGTAGAACCGCAGCTAGTTCCAAATTACCAAAATCATGTTTGAACCATTTTATCTGTAATAAAGGTGTGCAGTAATTAATATTGTAAGGTTCTCTGAACCAGCCTGCATCATTCATTTATAGAAAAAAAGTCAAACGAGTAGTGGGAAGCTGGTAAGTGAATGTTGAATTAGGAATTGGCTGATATATCGAGTTTCACATAACCGATTTAAATCAAGATATATCAAAAAACTTTTATACCTATATAAAATACAATGGTAAATGCTAGCAAGATGTTTTTGTACTGTGCACAATGAGGCGTTTCCTCTAACTTTTTCTTAATTTTAGATTCCTTCAAATTTTTTAAATATGATTCGAGCCTTCACATAATTAAAAGGAAAATTATATGCAGATTAAACTCGTGAAAACTGAATTTTCATGTTTTTCGTGTTAGTTAGGGTTATAATAAAAAAAATTTAAATTGATTTTTTTAGGTACATACTCCTAGGCAACTGGTGCATAATTTCTCATCAGAACGTTTTCTCCCAGTGCCATTCTTTCCAACTCGAAGACAGAATAGACAAGTATGAACGATTTAAAAAACCAATTCTTTCAATACTGTTTGCAGAAATTGAAAGTGTTCGAGATAGAGCTTTTTTATGTATCTAGACGAAAAGTTGGTGAACAATTTGAACATTTAAGACATTAATAAAATTGTCTTACCAGCTGTTTAGTGTAACTGGTTTTTATTTTATTAATTAGTAATTAATACTT